>VMTU01000081.1:0-41725 GCA_016759055.1 Paramecium bursaria
GCTTTAAAATGTAATATTTTTCTACTTTTCAAATTAATAAAATTAAAAATAAAAAAAGGAATTCAAATAAAAAATACTTCTTTGTAGTATGAATTTTATTAAGTAAACTCCATCAAGAAAGTTATCAGTTAATATAGATAAGTTAGTAATCATAGTTGATATTCGAAAGGATGTTTGTACACTACAAGATATGATGAAATAGTTGGAATAATAATTAGGATCAATAGTTGCACCTTACATACTCTAAAGGTGCAAACTTTATAATTATAAGAATGAGTAGATTAAAAATGATATAGATGTAACATATTTTATGTAGCAGAGCATTTCAATAATAAATTTACACATAACATAATGTAAGGCAATCACTGTTGTGATCAAATAACCAGATGCTACTCTCATTTTAAATTTTGATTAGATGGCCCTTATTTCAAGAGAGTTATTGGAGAAGATAGAGAATTAGGTAAGGCTCAGAATATGTGGATAATTTTAATTGTCCGACTATAATGTGATGCTTTAGGGTAAGGAATTTACATTCTAATGCTTTCATGAATCAATTCAGCGATAAAATAATATAAGTATTGAGTTTCGAAAGAAATCAAATATAAGAATTGTGTATGAAGGGGAGTTAATCCAACAGATTAATTCAAAATAAGATGATATGATTAATGAAATTCGCAACATTAGTGTGGATTAAAAGGGGTTATTATAACATAAGTAGAGTGTTGAAAGGCAATTGGATAGTATAATAAAGAGAATCGATGGCATAGAATAGAAGCAATAGTTATAACACTAGGATTTTAAGTTATTATTGCAGAGATAAAAATAGGAAACTCAATTATTGAATATTTAAATAATGGAAGGCTTATATTAAAAATTGGACTAGTAGAAGCAGCATTAGGAGTAGATAGCTGAGTAGATTTTACAAAAATTAAATAATTAAGTGGAAGATAGTTTTGATCAAATAGTTTAAAATGCTATGTATAGCCCTACATAACAGCTTTTTAGAAAGAAGATCGATTCTAAACCACCTAAAATATAGAAGAATTTAGAGAAGGAATTTCTTAATTTTAATAGTCCTAAAAGATTGCTTCCAAGGCAGGTGAGTCTCTAAAATTTAAAGGAAGTTAGGAGACAATTATCGGCAACCAAGAAAAGTAAAGAAGAAGATAAATCAGTTCCAAAAAGAATAAATGCTTTAAATGAAAAAATACAATTTCTGTGAAAATTTTTTTTATTTTTATTTATTTCAACTTATATTAAGTAGTAATTTGACCTATTGTTATGATAAGGTTTCTCTATCTAATAGTTCATTAGCTAGTTGATCTAGTTTATTTTTCTATTTAGTCAATAATTATTTAACTCTAGAATATGACTCCTTTATATAGGGTAGAAAAAATTACCATGAGTAGTTTATTCACTTCCTTGTCGATGATAAAATCATATTTCTTACTAGTTTTACCATCACTAATTAATTAAGACCCCATTCCTAACATGTTTACATACTAGTATGCTAATTTAGTGGCTTTAGCTAGATCATCTGAACAGCCAGTTGTAATGTTATCATTTCCAAATTAGATTTCCTCTGCTGCCCTACCTCCCATACAGACATCTATTTGGGCTTATATCTATTATTTCGATAATGCTAGTTGATCTTCTTTAGGCACAAGTGATGTGAATCCTAATGCTCCTCCTCTGGGTAAGATGGTTACTTTATAAAGAGGAGTGGCTTCTTAAGTGAGTAGGCTTACAAGGGCATGACCTCCTTCATGATATGCAGTCAATTGTTTATCATGATTTGTTATTTTGTGCTGAATGCCCATTCTCATTCTATCGATAGCGTGTTGAAAGTCACTGTCTTCGGCACTTTTTCTTCCATTCTTGATTGCATTCAATATAGCTACATTAACAATATTTTTTATATCTGCTCCTGTTAGGCCAGTCGTTTATCTGGCTATTGCATCAGTATCTATAGTTGAATATTTGATTTCTTTTAGATAGTACTCAAAAAGCTTCTATCTTCCATTTTTATCAGGTGGTGGTACATTAATAGTCTTGTCAAACCTTCCTGCCCTAGTTAGGGCTGGATCTAACGAGGACTGATAGTTAGTTGCTCCTATTATAATTATTGCATCATCCTATTTAAAACCATCCATTTCCATTAGCATTTGGTTGATTGTTTGATTTTAGTAGCCTCCTTCTTTTCGTTTTCCTCCTATAGAGTCGATCTCATCAATGAAAATGATTGCTGGTGCATTTTAACGAGCCTCTTAAAATAGAGCTCTTACTCTCTATGCACCGACTCCAGCATACATTTCATCGAATTATGATCCTGCCCTGTAGATGAAGGTGCATTCAGCCTCATTAGCTAGGGCTCTTGCCAATAATGTCTTACCAGTTCCAGGAGCGCCAACCAACAGTATTCCTTTAGGTAGCTTAGCTCCTGATTAGGTGTACTTTTTGGGGTTTTTCAAATAATCAACTATCTCTTCTAACTCCTCCTTGTATTCATCGATGCCAATAACATCGTCAAAATTTGGATGCAATTTAGGATCGCCAATTTACTTTTTTATTGTTTCAATGATTGGAATCTGATTAAATTCAATATTTATTGATATGTCCAGACTTTGAAATGCCAATATAGTTAAAAGCCCCACTGAGAGGAGGCGTAACAAACTAATCCGATTTGATTTAGTTTGATTGAGTTTTGCTAATTTTATAAAGTATTTTGCATTTTAATACTCTAAGGTCTTATATTGCCTTCCAAACCTTAACCACAGTGGGCCCATCTTATTAAGAGAAGTAATTCGTTAATATTCCTCCTATTGTGCTAATGCCTATTAGTGAAATTGGAATAATTAATACTTTTAGGTAGGCAGAATAATCTTCTAATTTTCTGGTGGACTGAAATTATTTATATCGTTCCAAGATTTTACTATCTTTGATTTATTTCTAGAGCATCTCAAGATTTCTTAAGGGGTTCATTTTATAAATTTTTAATATTCTTAAAATTCATCGAAATATTTAAAGGTATGCAAGATAATCAATTAGAAAAATAACCATCAGTGTTAGAATAGCCCGATATCTGTGAGATAAATTCTGAATGTGAAAGAAATGCAATTTGGAATATGATATTTTATTAAAGATGGGGTTTCTTTCCAACTAATAAACTTTAATAACTATTCGAGGGGTTTGCTTAAGAACCTACATTTTAAGAAAACTTATCAGTTATGTTATAGAAATTGAAAAATTCGATTGATGATAAATTATTGTAGACAATTACTATTGAATAGATTTTAAAAGTAAATAAGGGAACCCATCTTAAATCTAAATTGAATATTTTGTTAGTTGGAATAGCGAAAAATATAAATTATCTTATCGCAAGAGAAGTTATTAAAGTTTTGATAGGAGGGATTAATAAGAATGGGAAATCGAAAGCTATAATAGCGATAGAAACTATTGCTCTAAAATTAGCAGCTAAGTCAGGTCCTATTGCATTTAAGGTATTTGGATCACCAGGTGTTGGGTTGGCGTCTAAAGTAGTTGAATATGTAGTGAATAAGATTGCTACACAATTTGAAATTTAGGATAAGCGATTGCTTAGTCCTTAAGGATTGATTTTTGTGGTTCCTTAACTTTTTCAACAATTTGTTAACGATCCTATTGGTTTACACCCAGAATCTGGCTAGAACACGATTTTTGAAATAACGAGACAACATTATACAATTAAGGAAAATTGGGTATTCTATGAAACAAAGGGGATTTCTAACATATGTTTTGGTAGTTATCCTGAATATGATTAAATATATTGGCATACTTATGATAGAAAATATCCAAAATCGGAATCAAAGGGGGATTATCTTTCTGCAGGTTAACCATAAAATGAGAGTTTTCAAGTTTCAATATGGTGTCATGATCATAAATTATGTCACATTAAGGAAGTTTATTATAGAGATCTGCTTAGGGTGACTTAGATAGAGGATGAAATCCTGATATTGCATTGTAAGGGAGGATTGAACCCTTCGGCAGGATCAGTAGAAATAGTTTATAGAAATACATTTTTAGCTGATTGATCATGATACAATAATTTTTTCATTTTTAAAATCTATTTAATTATTATGAACTTGCTTAGGATGTTCATATTGGGCTAAAGATTAGATTTAGTATTTCATATTATCTATTTATAGTTCCTTCTATTTATCTTGTCCTTCATATAAATTAATCTTCCTCTATTAATCTTTTATTAGCTGTTCCAAATCGTTTATTCTCTTAGTAAAATACTCAAACGTCCCTTCATTTTAGTATGTACTTTAAGTGTTTTTCAATGCGTAAATGTTTTGTTCGAGTTTATCTATCCTCTTTTATGAGTTGAGGAGTTTTAGTTCTAAATCCTCTACCAAGTGCTTTGCTGACACCAACTAATCAACACTATCCCGTTGCTTGTATTCATTAAGTACATCATTTAGTTCCTCTATTCTTTGTCTGAGGGCAATTATTAACTAGGTGACATTCACTCCATCTTAGAGAATATATTCATCCTTTTTAATAATCTCTAATTCAGTAATAAGTTCTTGTATATGCTTATGGAGGTCTTCGTTCTCAGCCGCGAATATTCGCCTCTCTTCTTGAATTACTGTCATTTGTTAAACCAAAAACAATGCAGCATCCTTCTGATCTTGATTCTCTATAATCTAAATTCATCACTAATACATTACATTTAGGATTCTCTTATTTAGTTCGTGATTTTTTACATCATACTCTTAGTACAGACTTTACAGATTAGTGATTTGTCTATCTATTTAAAATTTCAATCCTCTTATTTACTCGTCCTTTTAAGCATTATCCTTGAGAAGAGCAGTCCACTTTCTATTACACTCATTGTCCCTTTGCTCCCATTCTTGTATGACCTTTTTCATCTAAGTCATCTCTCTGATATTCTATTCAATCATTTGAACATGATGTTAAGGGCTATTTAATTTAGCATATTTACTTTCCTGATACATTTGTAAGCAACTGGGATATTTGTTTTTTTAGCTGCGTGTTTTCTTCATCTCTTATCAACAATATCTTTCTAAGTTGATTTATTTCATTCTATTAAATGAGAATAAATTTTACAGTCATTAATGAAATCTTTTTACCAACATCGGTTACTTTCAGTTCTTCCATATCTGTTCTTAACATTTCATTCTCCTTCTTCGTCTGTTCCAGCTTATTCTAAAGGTCCTTGAATATCGGCTCAATTGAATCATATTTTGTCTAATAATATATCTGAAATATTACTTGTAAAATGCTATGATCTTGTTATTATTTTTCATATCTGTATTACTGTTCTAAATACTACTATTTTTAGATTTCTAATTCTTTTTGAACTATTTAAATTTATGTTCTTAAATCTCCATTTTCTCTCTCAAGTTGCTTAATAATATTTTAAGCAGTTTCCATATTTTTCATCATAATTTCATCCTAAATTTATGGCAGAATCTATTATTAACTCTATATGGTAGTTTATGGAAGTAATTATATTGGATTTTGTTGGATAGGTGATTAAGAGGGTATTTGTTATCTTTATTTGACATAATCCAACACGGATATTTTCATATCTTTCATAACAGGAGTTTATTTTTTCTGATATGCCTTTCTTGTATCTGTGTAAAATGTATACAATATGGGATATTTCCCAAATTGTATAATGTCTCCATCATTTATTTCCATTTATTGCTATTTTCCTAATCTGACACTATTGACGTATGTTCCATTAACAGAGTTCATATCTTGAATGTAATTTTTATCTTGGATTAAAAATTATGAATGCTCCTTCGAAATTGAGGGATGGTCAATAACTAAATGAGATTTTTAAGCTCTCCCTATTGTGTATACTTTACTTTATATCTAGAGTGGTTATCCATCTTCTGGGAGGAGACAGGGGATTTTCATTTCTTTTTTTAATTTATTTTTATTTTGATATATGTAAATAACTAGGTCAAGAAATGCATCGACATATAATCAATCTATGCTGATTTAGTATATGGTTGGGGAGAATGAGGCAATTAAGAATTAATTCATTCCATTCTTGTAGGAGAGGGATAGTATGAATAGGCTCTTTACTAATTAATAGTCTCCATAGAAATAGATTAAGATATTGAAAAAGGAGGATGCTTAGGCGAAATGGAAATAAAACATTTAAAGTAGATTTACTAGTCCAATTAAGAGGCATATACCAGAGCTTTTGACACAAAGATAGAAGAAGAGGAGTTATTCGAATGCGAGAAATCTACCATTGACTGAGAGATAGAATGAAACTGATAAGGTGGAGGAGTCGGAGATAGTTCATGATACTAAATAAATTAAGATTGTATTGAAGAAGGTTTATTCATAAAAACTTGATAATAAAGTCAATTAGGAGAGGGTTTAGATTGAAACTAAATAATCTCACATAAAATTACCCTTATTGAGGTAGCGTCAATATGTTGATTTATTTTTATAAGATAATTAGAAGATTGCGGATATAATTAAATAAAAAGATGAAGAGTTTTATAAGTTCCCTTCAGATTTCGAATTGAGAATTATATAGATGAAGAGGAGTATTAGGAAGATGAAGTAGAAGGTAAAGAATTGGGATGGTGAAAATAAGGAGGAACATATAGATTTCTTAAGAGAGGCGGCCAATATGATTTTGAATAAAGTGAACTGACTATTTTTGATATTTTCGATATTTTTGATATTTTTGATATTTTAGATAAATTATTTTATTGAAAAAAAAAAAAATGTCTGATTCTGAGTCAATCAACTTTTCTGATCGTATAGAGGAGGACGATCAAGAGGAGATGATGGATTAAAAGGACATATGGAAAGTATTGCGGATGTTCTTCAATCAGCATGGTTTGGTGTCTTAGTCGATTTAGAGTTATCAAAGCTTCATCTATAATGTTATCAATTTAGTGTCGGGTGTTGATGGTAAGTTCAAAGTCAATGTCAAACGCCAATACAAGGAGTCTGATATTTAGGATGGTAATTTTTTTTTTTTTCATCTTTTTAATTAGCCCATTTATCAATTGAGTATTAGTTTTAGATCACTCGGTGCTATTTGGTGAAAAAGAATATCCATTCAGATAAGTTTGAAGAAGAGATGTACCCTATGACTGCTAGATTGAGGGATTTGACCTATTCAAGATAATTGAAGATTGATCTTGAAGTCACGATGATTTAAAAGAATAGACGAGATGATAATAAGTTGGAAATAAGTAAATAGAATTTTAAGGGGATACCATTTGCTAAGATACCAGTGATGGTGAGATCGTAGTTTTGCTCGTTGCCTCAAGATGCTAAGGATCCTGAGCAAATAAATTAGAGAATTCAGATGGGTGAGTGTGCATTCGATTAAGGGGGTTATTTCATTCTTAGAGGGTCTGAGAAGGTTATTGTTGCTTAAGAGAGGATGGCTTGTAATGTTGTGCTAGTCTTCAGGACTAAGGAGGCTAATAGACCATGGGTGGCTGAGATTCGATCCTAGGTTGATAGTTGGAATAATCCTAATAAGTTTTCCCTAGAATTGAGGGATTTGTAGGGTAGGATAGTGATTAGGTGTAAGGTGAAGCAATTCAACTCTGATAAGGGAATTCCACTATTTTGTTTATTTAGGGCTTTGGGTATCAATTCGGATAAGGATATTTTGGAGAAGATAGTCTACAATTTAGAGGATGAGTAGATGGCTCCTATGTTGGAGATGCTTTATGGAAGTCTTCAAGAGGGCGGAGAGTATGAGGATGAGGAGGAGTGTTTAAGGTGGATAGGAAGTAAGATTAAGAAGACAGAAAACCAAGATGCCGAAGAGTTACTCTATTAGGCCAAATATTTGTTGAATTAGAATATATTGCCTCATATAGGGTAGGATGCCTAGTCTAAGGAGAGGAAGGCTTACTTTTTAGGTTATATGGCTCATAGGTTATTGAATGCAGCTTTAGGAAAGACAGATTAGGATGATAGAGACCATTATGGAAAGAAGAGATTAGATATGGCTGGTAGTATGATGATGTAGGTGTTCAAGTAGTCGTTCGATGCATACAAAAAGAATGCTTAAAGAAATTTAGACAAATATATTAATGGAGGATATAAGAGGA
Source organism: Paramecium bursaria (assembly GCA_016759055.1). NCBI lineage: Eukaryota > Ciliophora > Oligohymenophorea > Peniculida > Parameciidae > Paramecium > Paramecium bursaria. The sequence goes on from VMTU01000081.1 coordinate 8,115, forward strand.
GGAATTAGTAGACGAAGGTTGAAGACATGAAGGGAACTGATGATATTAAGAGTTTCTTCGATTCAGAGTTGATTACGAAGGATATTGAGAATGCACTTGCTACAGGTAATTGGGGTAAGAATAAGGATGGTTAGGTTGTGAAGACGGGAGTGGCTCAAACTCTGAAAAGAGAGACATCCTTGTTTGCGACTCTTAGTCATTTGAGGAGAATGAATGCTCCTATGAATGCTCAAATGAAAATCTCTAAACCCAGATAGTTGCATAATACTCACTTTGGGTTTATTTGTCCTGCTGAAACTCCAGAAGGAGCAAAGATTGGTATTGTAAAAAATTTAGCCTTGATGACTTCTGTTTCGAAAGATTTATAAAAATAGGAAAAGCAAGCCTTTTATTAACTTATATTGAAATTGAACTTTTTGGTCTTCAATAAGGAGATAAGGAGTAATAACATTCCAAAAATGATAAAAGTACTCATCGATGGAGATTGGATTGGATTTACGCTAAATCCTGAAAATTTTTTAGAGTAATTGAGGAAAATGAGGTCCTCAGAGGAGGGACACATTCCTATAGAGGTTTCTATCAACTTGGACTATGTGAATAAAGAGATTAGGATAAGTACGGATGCTGGGAGATGTATGAGACCCTTATTCGTGGTTAACGAAAATAATCGATTGAAATTATCACATTAAAAATTGGCTGACTTGAATGAACTTTAATGGGATGAACTTGTGAAGAATAACTATATCTAATTGCTTGATGTTGAGGAGGAAGAGGGTTCACTCATAGCCATGGATTTAGATACCCTAAAATAGGGAGAAACTAAGTTGAAAAGATATACCCATTGTGAGATTCATCCTTGCATGATATTTGGAGTTTGTGCATCTGTCATTCCATTCGCTAACCATAATTAGGGACCGAGAAACACATTACAGAGTGCCATGGGTAAATAGGCTATGGGATTGAATTCAAGTAATTACAACATCAGGTTTGATACTCTAGTGCATATATTGCACTATCCTCAAAAACCTCTAGCTTCGAGTGGGGCTATTGATTTCATCACAGTTAATGATGTGCCAATAGGCATAAATTGTGTTGTAGCTATCGCATGTTTCACAGGTTACAATTAAGAGGATAGCATCATCATAAACTAATATGCAATTGATAGAGGATTGTTTAGATCAGTGTTTTATAGAACATACAAAGAGTAAGAGGATAAGGATTAGGATAATTTCACAGAGACTTACATAATGAAACCATAGAATGAGACTGTTAAAGGAAAGATGTTTCTAAAATTGGACAGCGATGGGATAGTTCCTCCTGGAACTAAGGTTGAAGGGGAAGAACCCATTATAGGAAAAGTTTTGATGTTGGATAATATTATGTTGGGGAATGCATCAGGATAAAGAAATCAGAGGGAGTGTTCTTTATTGTCTCGTAGGGCAGAACGAGGTGTTGTGGATAGTGTGCTGATAAGTGAAAATTAGAAGGGATATAAAATAGTCAAGGTTAAAGTTAGATCACTACGAATACCATAGATTGGTGATAAGTTTTGCAGTAGGCATGGTTAGAAGGGAACTTGCGGAATGACATATAGGCAGGAGGATCTACCCTTCTCTCTTTCAGGAATATCTGCTGATCTTACAATCAATCCACATTGTATTCCTTCAAGAATGACAATCGGGCATTTAATTGAATGTTTGTCTTCTAAGTTGGGTGCAATTAAGGGGTGTTTCAATGATGCAACTCCGTTTGGGTAGATACAAGTTAATGATATTGCGAATGAAATTCATTCTGTGGGTTGGTAGAAGTGGGGTAATGAAGTCATGTCGAATCCGTATACAGGGTATATGCTGTAGATGCCAATATTTTTGGGTCCGACCTATTATTAGAGATTAAGACATTTAGTTGATGATAAGATGTATGCTAGATCAAGGGGACCAGTTACTGGTATTACAAGATAGCCTACTCATGGAAGATCTAGAAAGGGAGGTTTGAGATTTGGAGAGATGGAAAGAGATTGCATTATAAGTCATGGTAAAATTTATACTATATTAGGAACTGCTAAATTCTTGAAGGAGAGAACTTATGATGTGTCTGATTCGTTCAGAATTCATGTTTGCAGTAATTGTGGATTGATGGCGACTGCAAACTTGGAAAATCAAGAGTTTTCATGCAGTCTGTGCAGAAATCAAACTAAATAGCACCCCATCTATTAGGTCAATATACCATATGCAGCTAAAACATTAATCCAGGAATTGTAGTCAATGCACATAGCTCCAAGACTTAAGTTTGGTTAAGAGAAGTAAAGAAAGGAAGTTTGAAATATAAATATTAAACATAAATAAATTGACACAGAAATGTAGATGGAAAATCATGAATACTACAAAGGAGACATACTCCGTCCTCATCCGATATAATATAATAAAATTTTATATAATTATGGTTTACTAATACAAATATTCTATTATTCTTTTTTTTTTAAGTATCATAAGTAATTACATATTTCATTAATTTTTAAGGGTTTTTCTATATATCCGTCAAAAGTTTAAAGATCTATTTCTTATCTAGAATGTGCACTACATGCAATAATTTATGTGTCGATCCTGTCTCTGATCATGCGACATGCTTGATATCCATTTATGACTGGCATTTCCAAATCTAACAAAACAACCCGATATGTGGGGTGGTTGATGCATCCTTTGTATCTCTCTATTTTTGCCAAAGCCTCGCTAGCACTATAAGCTTTATCTATCTTTATGTCTCTTGTTTATAGTTATCTTTCTATAGCGACAATATTAAACGGTATGTCATCAACAACCAAAATTTGTACACAATCACATATTCTAGAAGATTCAATAAGATTATATTGCAATTTAAAAGCTGGGACTCTTCTTTCGATTATGTCTTCCTCAAAATTGCCACAACATGAACCATTGCTATCGTATTCTTCTTGGTTTTTAATTGAGAAGGTGAAGGTGGACCCCTTACCTTCCCCTTCTGAATAGAGGGTAAGCTTATCTCCTAATTTCTATGCTAAGATGTTTGAAATCATCAACCCTAAACCAACTCCAGTAGGATTGTATGTAGATTCAATTTTTCCAAATGCAGTGAATAGTTTGTCTTATTCCTAGATGGGTATTCCTACCCCCGTATCTTGGACTTTGATTTGTATCATGTCTTGATGTTGAGATGCTGAGACCTGAATGCCACCAACTTTAGTGAATTTGATAGCGTTTGAGATTAAGTTAAGAATGATTTACTTTATTCTCCCAGGATCGGATTTGATCATTTTCTATACGTCATTTTAGATATTTAGTTTAACATAAATATTTTTTGCTACAGCCTAAATGTTCATAACATCTACCACTTCTTGGAGTAGGTCATCTATTCTGAAATGCACGAAGTTTAAGTTAAATTTACCAGCCTTCAATTAAGATACATCCAGTAAATCACTTACCAATCCTAATAGTGAACTTACCATTGATTGAATCGGATTAATGTATTCTCTTATTATTCCGGGTTCAGTTTGGTAGACTTCAACAAGCTTTTTTGAAAATTATTAAATTATCCCTAACGGGGTCCTAAATTCATGTGCAACATTACTTAACATTTAGGATTTGTTGAGGTTCATTTATTCTAATGTAGCTATTTGATTAATGTGGGTTATGTCTCTAATTATGAACATTATGTAGGCTTTTTAGGAAGATTTATAAGGTTTAAGTATAACATGAAATAATTTTTAATCATTTTAACATATGATGCCAATTTCTTCAAAAAATTTAATATTTTATTGTGTTATTGATATAATGTCCATAGCTATTATTATAAAAAAAATGATTTACATTTAAGTTGATCCTTCTGATCTCGTTCTTGGATTTATTTAAATATTTGAATTACTTAGTCTTGGAGGGTGTCTGCTAATGAGAGATTATCGTACAGCTTGTCTTCTGAGGGTATTTGATCGAGTTGCATCATGTCTTCTTCATGTTCTACAGCAGATCTCAATTACCTATATATGGATTATTGTTCATGTTAGGAATATTTATTTGATTTAATTTTCTTATCCAACAAGATGAATAGTTATTAGTAATTATTTTAGGTGCCATCTATGGCATTTCGTAGATTTAATAGTTTCTTGCAGCACGTCTCTATAATGTTGCTTCCAAATAATGCCTTAAAATTAGAATTACCAAACTCGGATATATATTTATCATTCATGATAACGACACCATCAGGGAAGGCTGAGAGGAGTTTTTTAAATAGGTCGAATTCGGCCTTCTATTCTATGACTCTATCTTCGACAATATTGCTTGTAGATCTCATCAAGGTTTTAGGAGTTAATGGCTCTTTGGGATTTTATTATTTAGGACTTTCTACCCTATTATACCATATAAAGAATGAGTGAATGAGTATAAAAGATATAGTTTCTATTATGTAATACACTTCTATTGACCATGATATAAGTATCACTCCTATTAATGACAGTAATAATGTGTGAGGATATAGATTCTTAGCCATAATTACAGAGCATCCAAATGTCAAATATGAAAGTGGAGTCTATATTATAAGTCCATTAAAGAAACAACACATCAAAATAATATATGTCGATACCATCTGAATCATCTATCCATTTACAAACTAAATTGTTAAAATTATTCCCTATACACTCAATAATACTATTGAATAATAATTAATGTTATTTTAATCCCGAAATGCCAGTGATAATATGTTCTATATCAATCCAAATACTAGCAGACTCTTCATTTATTTTTTTTTATTATTTTTTTATTTTTTTCTCTTTTGTAAAAAAAAAATTATCAAGAGATACTCAATTTATAATTTTGAAAGTGGATAAAAATCATATATTATATCATTTATTATAATATTAGGATTTTATTGGAATCTGATTCCTCTTCTAATGCCTATCTTCATGAGAGCATTTATTAGTCTTTGTATCCTTCTTAAGTTCAACCTCCTTTTCAACCTCTACTTTTTAATATATAACTTATATAGGAGCTGATTAGATTATTAATTTACAATATTCCTAAAAAATTTATAAAAATATTAAATTACTTTAATTTAATCAAATTCAGTATGGCAAACACCATTAACTTTATCCTAAATTTCTTAGGTTAGTACCTTTGACATCAGTCTATTCACCAAATCATATTTATCAACTCTAACTAACTCATCTAATCTGTTGTAGGTTTATTTCTTTTCCTCTAATTCTTTTTCCAACCTATTAGATTTATCCTTAAATTCGTCTCTCTCATCACTTAGCTGCTTGTTAATACTCTTAAGTTTAATTATCTCCTCCTCTAAGGTAGTTGGAGAGGCTCTTATCATCTTTACAGCTCTTTAAATAATCTCTTGATGACTGGGATGATCAATTTTCTATCTTGTAAATGAATATATTATGGATTATTTAATATAACTTAGTCCGTGAATAAATTTCATCAAATATGGTTTTGCAACTTGGAGGAATTTGCCAAAAAGATATATTTTTATATCCTTTGAATTGTCAAGTTGCTCAAGTTTATTAAATATATTCATGAGATACAATACATGATTGTAAGTAGTGGGAAATAATAAGTTTATCTGATTATCCAAGGAATAGTTTTATTTGATCTATTAGATTTATTATTCTAGTTTTTATATTTATTGCTGATACTTTTCCTCAGCTGACTTAATCAATTTCTATGGGGGAGTTGGAAGAGCTTATTCCTTCTTTTTGAGGTCTTTTATCTCTTTTTGTAATTATGATATTTGATCCTATGTCTCTTTTTATAAATTTCTTAATTAACATTCTAATTAGGTTTTTTCCACTTTAACTTTTTCCAACTCATTAATCTACTTTTCAGTTAGTTGAACTTGTTTCTATTATTGAACTGCGCTTTAAACCCTTTTAGCTCTCTAAAGTTCAGATTTGAGGGAATCCCTCTCTTATGTGAATTACAGCTTCATTTGCACTATTTCTTACTTTAATTGTTCGTTTTATTCTTGTAATTTGTCAGTCTTACTAGCTTATGTTGATGTGGATGAATTATTGAAGGAACCTTTCTCTTATTCCATCTTTTTGATCTAGACTTTTAAAATTTTTATGGTATCTTCAAATTCATTTATTTTTAATTTATAATCCTGAATCTCCTTGATGTACTATTCACACTTGCATGGGGGGACTAATTTATTCGCGTTTTAAATTTTTTTATTTTTATCCTATACTTATTCGAATTATTATTATTGAGGAGACTCTTATTCAAAACTTTCGGCTGATAGTATTAAATTCTATCTTAGTAATTCTTAGACTGTCTACTATAATTGTGAGGGTTTAATTTATTTTTCTAATTTTTTCATAATTTCAGTTTCCTTGTACTCCTTCATTAAATGTTCCTTTTATTGCTTGAGAATTGCTTTGAACTATTTTTCAACTCTTTGTTTTTCTTATTCTCGCTATTTAGCATATTCTTTGAATTTGTATAATTGTTTTTATGGGCTCTCATCTTCAATCAACATGACAGGTATTGAGATCTAACTCTCCTCATCCTAAATATATTCCAAGCGTGATTAGGATTCATCAACAACTTCAACTATTGTTTGCAATCCTTATTGGGCTTTCTGATTTTAGATTATTTCCTTTTTAAAACTTTCTATCATTTGAAGATCCTCCTTTATTTCTTGATCAAGATCATCATACTCAAATGCATCTTCATCCTCATCTAGAAGATCGATAACACTTTTTTTATTCATTTTAAATTATTTATAAAGAAGAAAAAATAATAATAAAAAAGAAACACACACACCTTCCTCCATAATTGATGGCAGTCGCCTAAAAAAGCTCTCCCCTCCCTAGAGAGAGAGAGAAAAAGCTTTTTTGCTGTTGTGTCTTTATTCCTTTCTATTATTATTTATTCCCTTTTAATGTACAATATTTCTCATTTCTCAATTCTATACTCTGATTTCCCAGACTCTGATTCTTCCATCTTAGAATCCAACGATGATCTTGGATCCATTGGCATCAAATGCTAATGATGTAGAGGCAATCAATTTTCTCTCCTTCTAGGATTTCTTCTCCTTCTCCTTGTCGACTTCTTCATTGTTTAGGAGCACTATTGGGACTTTGTTGGTTTAGTCTTCAGTGATTTACCAGATGTAGACTCCTAATTCGGTGGCTGCAGCAACCCAATTGAGTTATGGGTGGAATGCAATCTAAGAGATATGAGAGAAAACAAATTACCGCAAATACTGTGCCTTGGACATCGAATTCAGCGAATGGTTTGTCGAGGGAAGCATAATTCCAGACGTAGACCTTTTTGTCTCTTCCTCCTGTGGCTATTAAGACACCTGTAGTGTTGATGGCTACAGCATTGATAGCTCCATTGTGTGCTTGGAATTGATATCTGATTTGGAAGTTAAGGTTCCATAATTTGAGCCATCCATCCCATCCTACGGTGACGAAGTATGGTTGGATATTTTGGACTGGTGGGGAGAATCTGATCTAACTGATCCAATCTGTGTGGATGTCTTATTTCTATTCGAATTTAAGCTCTCCAAGTGTGTTGTAGACCTTGATCTTTCTATCAGCACCAACTCCAATAATCATGGTTTAGTCGGTTGAGATGACTCCAGAGAAGATTTCTTTCTCATTTCCAACGAATCTCTTGGTGCATGTACCCTTTTGGAGGTCCCAGAATCTCAATTCCTTATCCCAACTTGATGAGAGTAAGAACTTGTTCTAGTTAGAGAGTGATAAGTCACTAATGAAGTGTGAGTGTCCCTTCAAAGCCTTCTTTGGTAATCCTGCCAATTTCCTCTCATCATCGGGCTTGTATTTCCAAATGATGATTGATCTGTCTCTAGAGGCAGATATGATTAAGTCACCATCCTATGCGTCCTAGTTTGTGACAATTGATGTAACCCAATCTTAGTGAGCCTATAAAAATCCTTATGATTAGAACTCTGCCTTCACTGCTTCAGCCATATATAATTTGATTTAAAGATTTAAAAATTATTTTAATTTTTTATCTGTATGATATTCATTTTTTTGGTAATGATTAACTCTTCTCCAATTAACTCAATTCCAATTTCTCTAACTCCTTTCTCTTTCTCTCCAACTCCTTTAGTTTCAGTTACTCTTCCTTTTGCTTCAAAAGAGACTCCCTTTCTCGAGCATCCAACTTTTATGCTACTTCAAATCCAAAGAAAGTCATCCCCAACTCCTTCTCAGTTTTAGGATTATATCCACTAAATAAAGTTACGACAACTCCTTAGTTTGTAACCTTATGATGATATCTATCAGGGTTCTTTTATTCCTCCTTGTCTTCTGGCTTCTCTTCACCCTTGTCTCCTTCTTGAGTTTACTTTTTATCTGATTTCTCCTTTTTTTTCTCAATCAATTTTTCCTCTCTAAAGTATATTAATATATTACTATCCTTCTTTTCCGATAATGACAAATTTATCATTCTTTTTTGTCTTTATAGCAATATTTGAAATGAATTGATTTTCTCGAAGTACTATTATCTCCTTTATTCTATCATCGATTCCAAATTCAATCACCTTAGTTTCAGTAGAGGGATTTTCTAAAACTTCTTACCCAATCTACATATTATAATAACAATACCTTCCATTAACCAATCACTAAGGATTATTATTCAACTGTAATATCTTTGATATATTCTGCTATAACGCCGAATATCATTCCTTCTTTAGAGTTGTAGTAAAATGTTAGTTTGTGAATTCTATGATATCCTGAATATTGTCCAACCACGTTGATGTCATCTCTAATCTATGTTACTTAATCAGTGGGCTCATAACCAAACCAGAATCTTTTTGAAACTCTCTTCGAACAATCTAAGAGTTGTTCAATTTTCGTAAGTTCATCTTTATTTTTTCGGGCTAGCTTTTCCTTTTCCCTTTCCTCCTTACTCTTATCGAAAGAGAAGGGTACTTATACTTTCTGAGTAAGATCTGTCAATTCTTTGTGCTTTTTTTCATCTTTCTTTAGTGCAGCCTTCTTGCTTTCTAATAAGTCTTTTGGATTTGTTGGTCTATCTTTAGGATCGATGAACTACAAACCATCCTTATCTTAGATGGGTGTTAGTAAACCATGCTTTAATAATGGCTTAATTGATAGATGTTTATTTTCAGCCATCTCTCGTTCTCTCTCCTTTTCCTTGATCTTTTGTTATAAAGCATTAATTTCCATCAAAATTTCATTCTTCTAACATTATAATTCATCAAGTTTCTTTTAGTGTTAGAGTCTCTTCTTATCAAGCTGAATCTTGAGATCTTTCTTGATAAATCTAAGCCTCTAGTAATTGGGTGGATTGGGAACTAAATTTTTAAAGTTCTCCTCCTCATTAATGATCTCCTTGACTGATTACTTGTTGGGTCTTTAAAATTAAGCCATTCTCCCTTGTTTCATCAATAAATCTTCCTTCTTTTTCTGTAACTTCTCTTGCTCTTCTTGTCTCTTTGACTTTTCTTCATCTCTTTTCTTTTTCTCTTCTAACATTTATTTCGACGTTTTGGGCTTCATGTTTTCTATGGCTTCCTTTGCTCTTTCATCAACATTTATCGCATTATACTCATCTCGTGCTTTTTGAATATTTTTCAACTCATCTCCTTCTAAAGCCTCCATGTATTTGCTGATGTTCTCCTCATAATTTTGGAATGTTTCCTTTATTTGGATCTCTCGCTACTAATATTCAGATATTTTAGTTTTCAACTAGGCTAGTTCGACTGTGAGGGAACTAATTTAGGATAATTCCTCTTCACCATTTTGATTAGTTTAAAGGGATTTCTCTAATTTATTCTTCTCTAAGTCTAGTTCTTTTATTTTTTTTAGCTTATCTTGAATTGCCTTCTTGGTTTCAGCCACTTAATCGGTGATCTATTTAAGTTCATCATAATATTGCTAAAATTTATATTAATAAGTACAATGCTTTCTCCTTTCTTGGAGTTGGATTCACTTTCCTTCTTGAGGTATTGATTGTATTTCTTAGCATTCTCTATTTCTTGTTTCAATACTTTCATTCTTTCATCAGTATTGTAACTTACAGGTTGGAAGTCAACCATATTGTTCTTAGCTTGGATGAATTGCTTCTAATTGTTTTGCTTATCTTCTTTCTTTTTCTATTCTGATTTTTCATTCAACAATTTTCTTAATTCAACTAATTAATCTTTTAAGTTTTTTCCTTGAACCCTTAATTTTTGGATTGTTTGAAAGTCTATATTAAATAGAATGTAATACTTTGATTGACTTCATTTTTAATTTTATCAATTTAGACGGAGATAGGTTCAGGTTTTATTTCTTACAAGACTGTTTCATATTTTTAAGTCTCATCATTATATACTTTTATTATCTCTAAAAGTATAATATAAAATGTACATTTCTTAACTTTCTAGTTATCTACATTTGTTGTCACTATTCGAGACAAGTTTGGATCTTACATTATAATAATAAAAAAAATAAAGAAAAAAAAAAGATTTTAATTTAAAAAAAAAATATGCACTAGCTCAAGGGATAAATTTAAGTAGCAAGAAAATATGCTATATTCATATAGAAGGATAATACTTATTAATAAATTGTTGCAGAATTGCCGGAGGTATTTACTGTTGAGGATTGTATTAAGTTCTCACTAATGTAGTTTAATAAAGAATTAGGTATTTAAAAAAAAACAATATAATAATAGGAACTAAATATTAGTTTGCACCTGATGAGTTCATGTTGAAGGTATCGAAAAAAAATGGTGAACCTAAATCTGATTTGCCAAGTTTAGATTATGAATAAATTGTTTCTGAAACTGGATCACTTCTATTTACGATTGTTTAATAGTAAGAGAAGAAAATTAAAGATAATATTACTACTACTGATACTTCATTGGTTGAGTCATCAATAAAATCAAGACCTTCGTATCATAATGGTCTTACAAAAAATAAGGTATGATTTGATAAAAATAATTTAAGAAACCAATTGAAAAGAAAGATAAAGAGGGGGGTGGCTTTTGCTTTTTCAAATAGTGCATTTGAATTACTAAAAAAAAAAATATTAAATATATATGAGAGCTTTATATAAATTCGGTTTTCTTTTCGGAGCTAGCTCAATTTTATATTGTGCGGATGGATTTCTTTCAGAGTAATCATTTAATCACAAACAAGTGAAAAAGTTTAGGAGTTGAGAAATCTTAAATTAGATAAGGAGGCGAGGGAATTGGAATAATTGAAATAGATCTTCAATGAAGAGAATAAGAGGATATTAAAGTATACGAAAGACCCGTCTGCATAGAAAATGCTGGTATTTTTATAAAATTTAATTGATAGGCTTATTATACAATTTACCCAGATCTTGAGTTTTATCAATTCAAGTCGAATTATTTCTATGGACCAGGAGAGGAGAAGGTTGTGAATTTAGATCCTAGTGAGATCATCAAAACTCCAATAACTAAGGCGCTGATTAATGAGAGAATCACTCATGCATTAGAAGCTGAAAGGTATGTTATTTTTATAACCCAAGAATATTGAATAACATATTTGTACCTGTAGAATTTGTCTTGGATGAAATTAAGTAGAAGGGTAAATATACTCCACCAGGGATATTTTTCAAATTCTATGGATATATCTATTTTTAGATTAGAGACAAGCCAATAAATAAGGAGAATCTCATCAATGCAGGTTAGTATATATCCTTGTTCGATCTATACTTCAATTATAATAATCCAATCCAATATTATCATAGGGAATATACAGAAATTCCACTGTATTGTGAAGAGAAAGATTGGATTCCAAATGCATATTTTAATCAAGCATTGTTACCCAAGATATATTTGAAGGGTTCTGTTAAGAATGTAATGGTAAGTAGACCAGCTTCGAGAACACCAGATGAGTCTACTTATGACGCAGCATGGGCCGATCATTATAGTTGATTAAAAATATTAAAAAATAAAATAAGATAAAATAAATTAAATTAATTTCATAATTTTGGAACATAAATAAATTAAGACCAATCCTGTTTCTTATTTTAAAAAAATTCATTGACTTATTTGATTTATTCGTATGTGAGAGTAGGTATCTTATGTCCCTAGTTGTGATATATTACTAGAGGATTTAAGAATTATGATGTTAATCCTATTGATCTTTTATATTTGGTAATATATAATACCTATCAACTAAAAAATCATTTAAACCGATAAAGTGTAATGATGGTGCCTTGACGATGGGTTATTTCCCGTAAGGCAATTAGCTGGGCATCCCTGATACAAAGATGAAGCATTATAATTCATAATCTAATTTAAGTTCTCCCATCTCATAGAGCATTGCCAAGCATGTAACGACATGTGAACCTTACGAAAAACCCATAATGCCATGAAAGGGGCCTTATTCTTTGAGAACTTTGATAGCTGCATTAATTCCTGGTTCCATTCCTAAAAATAATAGAGTGATCTAAGTACCTTTGTAGGGCTCGTCACTTGCCATCTTTAGGAAGTTACCCCAGGAATAGATGTTTTGATTTTCGATAAGCTTAGCTAATTTTTCATCGACGATATTATTCTTGGATATCTAAATTGGTCCATTTAGTGTGATGAATTCTATGTTTTTGAATGATTGTTTGAATTGCTTCAATTGGAAGCTAAGTACATCGGAGTTGGTACCAAATCCGTGAAAACAGAGTATTTTTTTTTACATTATAAAAAATGTTTATTTTATTTTTGTTCGTGGTGTAAGGAAGAATTTCAAATATTTCAATGTATGAATATTAATTAAAGAGAGATCTGACAATATAACAAATGTTATTACACTTTAGGAGGGGACTGAAAATTATACTGTTGAAGTAACACTAGGTGATCTATAATTGAATAATTAATCTGTAACATTTATAGGAACTGAGCCTACATGTGATGGCATTAACATTCAATCATACACTGATTAGATTATATTTGATGAGAAAGATTACTACAATTTGAAGTATTATATAATTTATAATCCGAGTAATTAGTTTTGTGCCATTGATGACTGGGCACCACCATATTAACCTGCTCACTTTTATCTAAGCCCTAGATTGTTGACATTGGTACTATATGATTTGAAGCTGAGATATTCCATCACTTAAATTTATGATTTCAGTTTTAATACTCTATATGAAAATATCGAGTGTATGAGCATATTTGACATTTGGGCAGAAAATTCCATGTTTGCGGTTGATTGCAACATTTAGGGAGATACTATTTAGAAGGCCTTTATTCTATTCAATCTCATAACTAACTAGAATAATGACTTTATTATTGGGTTTAATTATAATACTACATTGAATTATACTTATGCTAATCCTTTTTTGAATAACTACCTTACATTGTGTTTCCAGAGATCAGTCATTCCAATATCAATTCTATAAAAAAAACAAATAGAAGACGACCATTTTGAGGCTATTGGATTAGCTTTAGCCTATGTTCAATATTGCCCTTATAATTTAATAAACAAAAAGTTTGAAAATTAGTTTGATTAGTATTACATAATCGAGATCAATTCAACGTATGTAAGTGAGGAACCTATAGCCTATAATTCAAATGATGCATGTGGTCAGGGCTAGATTTAAAAAATAATTCCCAACTACATTTTGAGGAATTATAACATAAATAGTTGGAATTTAGGAATATTCTATTACAATTAGTCTTAGTTTTGTAAATGCTAATATTATTATATCGGAAAATCATACATTAACTATGAGTGCTTAAGAACTGATTTGTTAGGTAATATTATATTTAGTAATCTTAGTATTGTAAGAGACTTATTTTCATAATTTTCATACAATTAATGAGGAAGTATTCTTTTTGGTTGGAAATGATTATGCCATTTCAATATTGAAAATTTCCCAAGAAATTGGTATTAAGGATTACATCGATGTGGTGTACAAGAATATTTACACTCCTGGTTATAAGTTGGTGGGAAGTTCAGTTACTGAAAGTTATGTGACTGTTATATTATCGCCTGTTGAGATAAATTATAGCGATTAGTTATTAGAATATTGCTATTTCAATAATGCAACCATTCCTAATGTGACGAATATAATGAAACTTTTTAAAATAAGCCCAATATTTAAGGCTGTTTATTATGAATTAAATATACCTTCAAACATCGTGATTTTAGATAACTTCAATTATCAATCATTTGATGGATAGTATTTGATACTTTGTGAGGTGAATAAATTTCCTTAAATTATTATTTAAGAAGTTTACACCAAACAAATTGTTATTAGTTACACTTCGGATAATAAAAATATTTGTGATAACGACTTGAATATCACAGAATATTTCCCTGTGAGAGCTGCATTTTAAGTAAATGGCATGAATGGGAATGAAAAAGTGTCATTTGAGAGATATATAATCGTTTGTATTATTTCTTACAACAATAATATACCGTAATTGGTTGCCACATAAATTCCAATTTACAATTCAACGATGGTGCATACTAGGTGTCCATTACCAAGTGATTTTTTGTACTACAATTTTTAAAGCAATCAAATTGATCTTATAAGTGGGGTAATTTTTTAAAAATTTATTTATAGACTATGGGACCTTTATTGCATTTTGCTTACATACCTAATCCATAATAGAGTTTATTCTACCCCTTCTATAAGGATCATATAGAATTTATTTAGGAAAAGTACTATAGAGGTCAACCATTCAAGGTCTATAGAACAACTATTGAAGATACGGAAGATGATAACTAAATATTTGGATAGTTGAAAATCGTGTCCTCATCGGAAATGACTAAGCGATATGTTGATTATTACATATGTCAAATCAAATCAGACAATTAAGTAATATCATTAATATATTAGTACATACAAGGTTAGGCTTTATTGAAATTGAGACTCTCTTTATCAGACTGCAAGCTAAATAACTCGGTTGATTTAAGAACAATGCATGCAGACTATTTCAAATAGATTGGAGATTTAGAATTTTATGCTTAATATGATCCACCAATGTTGTAATTTCGAAATAGATCTGATCCAAAGACTACTGACATTTATTTTCCATTTGATGGTTTTCAAATTTTATAGTTTGATATAGACTTCAGCAGTTAGGAAGGCACTATGTCCAACTTTTTGGTTACTATGTTAATACTCTAGGATGGTATAACGTTGTTATAGTTTCTATTTTACCAAATTAATCGGGATGGAAATTACGGCATAGATCTTAAGAAATACAATTAATTTGAAAATCCAGATAACTTGACAATATTTGGGTTTTAGTATTTTCGAAAATCTTAAAATATACTGTCAATCCTATTCAATAATTCCATGATATAATTTTACTAATCAGGACCAGTATTGTATATCCAATAGCCCTTAATATTGAATTATACAACGTTGATGCAGGAATTGATAGTGCCTGATTGTTTGAATAGTAAGTCAATTGGGTATAAGATTGTGGCATAGAATAGAGATCATTTGATTGACGACTATATCATATTTTGGTGTACTTTTGAAGATAGGAATGATTTTAGTTCGATAGTATTACAATACCACTTATACACTTTAAATCAAATTTACTTTTGGAGAAAATTGCCTCTTTATGAGGGGGTAGTAAATACTAGTCGACCAGTGATTGTGTCTTAGAATATCTTATACCTCCCTATGGCTTCTTTGTATAGATAACAATTATATTGGGTTTACAATTTATTAGATTATTCCGGAAGAATGTTAACGTCTGAGTTCTTTATAGACACTGAAATTGATAAATTAATTCTAGCCTCACCTACAGAAGACCTTTCTTAAGTCTAATTAAGCAACTATTAATCGTTTGCTTATTTTCTATCACCTAATTAGAGTTTTTTGTACTATGTTAATACTGATGCTTAGTTTGTATTCAACTTGAATGATAGTAGTATCAATAGGACTAATCTAACATTTGCCATCTTTTAACCATCACGATAACTGACTGTTTATAGGGAATATCAATTATACTACAATCGATACGATAATAATATAAAAATTGTTAATGAAGATTTCTTTCAGATTAATCTTACACTACAGAATAGAGTGTGTCTGAAATTACAGGCTTCTACAATTATACCTTATTTGTTAATGTAATTTTTGATAATTATTTAATATAGCAAACCATATTTAATGGTCCTATCGTTTCTTATGAGGCATCTACTGATAATGAGGCAGCGATAGTCATTCCTGGATAATATTATTAGTTTAATAAGTATATAGGAAAATATATTGAATCGTTTTACATTTATGGAACGATACAATAAATGATAAGTTTATCAAATACCTAATATTCGAATTACTATTCAGATGAGGAGGATGAAATATATTTAGATTTGGTAATCGTATTGACAAATAGAAAATTACTGTTTTTATAAACAGCAAGCTACAAGGATAACAATTTATTCACGGATTGTGAATTTAAAGATTATAATCAAGAATCCACTGATTAAAATAACTCATGCTCGATCAGAATTTTAGAATCATATAATCTAAATAAGAGTTTAACAGAATTGCTGTGTATTGTGGAATTAGTTAAATTAGACACAATCTTTGTTGCATGCGAGAACAAACTCTATAAAGGAAATTATGTTAATTTGGAAGTCATAAAATATGAATACTCCAGAAATAACAATAGTGTTTAAATTTTGGATTAGTTCGTGATAGCATCATCATACATACAATTATTCATCAATAGGTACAGGATATTTGTAGTCGGCAATTTAACATACTTATTGTCAGAAACTACATTCATAGATACTGACTCGTATTATCAACTATATACTATAACTGTTTCAAATTAAACAGTTAAATTTGATAGATTACCAATAAATTAGTTTGATTAACCAATTCAAGAGTCTAAGGATTTTACAATTACTTTACTTAATGAGAATGGAAATTACTTCTTAGTAGTTTTAATTTTATAGCCTTACTACATAAGATATTATAAGATAGACTTTCAATAATATTAGATAATTAATTACCAAAATATTTACTACCTGGAGTTAGTGTCGCAAATTCCAAAAGAGGTATATTTATTTTAATTTAATCAAAAGTTAACTTAATATGCAGATGTAGAACTGATCACATTCATACAGACTCTTGACTCCATCACTAATTATCCCAACATACCTTTCTTGATAGGGAACATAGGGTTTAATTTAGAAGTCCGATACGATTTAACGAATTATAAACTTATTTTGAGCTATACTTTTATTCAGGATTAAATCTGCTAGTACAATATAGTTTAGAAGCCATAATTTCTTCTATCTCTAAATGGATCAATTGAATATCTAGTTTCGATTTGCTTAAACTTTTAATTTACCTACAATGCAATTTACGAATAGATGGTTTATCTATTTGGTTATAAAAATCAGAATCTGATATACACTTCATTGTTTGTAAGAGGATGGAATGACACCTACTCTTATCCTGTGCAAATTATTGAAACTTCAGTTATTGATCCTCTAAAATTAGAATTGTATAACTTTTTGCTCTATCGATCATCTAAGATATAAGGGTACTAACCGCATATATTGATGACCAATTATACTTATTTTCTTGTGGATTTTTTTGTTTATCCAGATCAAACATATACCATTTTGTATCCTAATGATACATTTTAAACAAACACAATCAATGTTTAGGTAGTTGCTCGAAATCAAATAACATAAAATTATGTAACTTACCAGATCTAATTGCCTTATGAACTTAAAGTTTACAAAAGCATTTATTGGTTCTATTTTATAATCGCACTTTTGGGATGCTCATTTGTTTTAGCCTTATTCTCATATCTTAGACATTAGTATCATAAGTTCCTTAAGTTTAACTTAGATAAGAGCTAGTTCTCGTTCGCCAAAGACAACGAGCACATTGACTAGTAGGAGTTGGAGATGAGAATAGCGAATCTAAACAATAGTCGGGAGTCTTCGATAAATGAGATAATTATAGATGCATTTAGGAGAAAGAATAATAGATGAATTTTTTTCTAATTAATTATATTTTATAATTTTATACAATGATTTTTCTATTTATAAGGGCAATAGTGTGTTTACAATTGTAAATAATAAAAAATATGTTAGGTCAGATAATTTGACAAATGTAATTGTCATATAAGAGGGTTATGAGAATTATACCATCGAAGTAGAATCAGGAGATTTTAAGATCGATAATTAATCAATTTAATTTGTTAATACGACTACCTAATGTGATGGGCTTAATATTGAAACTACGAATGAAAATGATATTGATTTCACGAGAGGGGAATATAATTTAAGGTATTTGATACAATTTTATAAAAGTTCTTAATTTTGTGTTGTTGATGAATGGTCGCCCTTGTATTAACCGGTTCATTTCTATTTGAGTCCACAATCAATCGATTTGATTCTCTTCAATGATGAGGAACTTGTCATAAGCATATAGAAATCCATACATGCAAACATATCAGAATTATATAGTAATATATATTGCATGAGCATATTTCCAATTTGGAGTCAACTCGAATTATTTGGTGTGGATTGCAATCTGGACATCAATAATTAGACTGTAAAAGCCTTCATTTTATATAAAACAATTTTAGATAAATAGACACAATATATAAAAGATTTCGAATATAATACAACATTGATATACTATTATGCAGACAATGAAACTGACACATTGATGGATATTTGTAGATAGAGATTAGTTGAACCGATAAGTTTATTAGATTATATCCCCGAAGATATGGCTATTCTATATACTTATGCACAATATTGTCCTTTTAATAAAGTCAATGTAGATGTAATAACAAGTTTTGACAAAATCTACATAATCAATATCATGTATGAACCAGTTTAATACTTCACTCCCTTAACCTTAAATGTCGACGCTTTGTGTCATCCAGGCTAGCTGGTTTAGTTGATTCCGAATATGTTATTGAGAAAATTTTCAGAAAGTAGCTGGAATATAGGATTGCTATAATATGATCATTCAGGAATATGCAAGTGCCAGGTTCTATATGAAGCAGCAATCGATTAATTATCGCCTGTTTGCACTTATACAAAACTATTGTTCTTTTAAGATGCTTACTTTCAAAGTCTTCACGTACTTAATGATGATCTTGTACTTTTATCGGGAAATAATTATTCAGTTCAAATAATTAAATTGGATGACTCTATTAATGTGAATGATTATTAGAATCTGGTTTATAAAGATATTTATACCGAAGGATATTATATAGTAGACGCAACGATCACTACATCCTATGTTAATATCATATTATCTTAGAATCCAGAAAACTATAATTATAAAATTATTTAGATGTGTTTAGCTAAAAATTATGTGTTCGAAAATGGAACCAACATTTTAAAAATATTTCAAATACAAGAAAATAGGTAGGAGGTTTATTATTAGTTAAATGTTCCAACAAATGCAAAATTATTAGCCAATTACAATTATATGACTCTATCTGGATAATACATTTCCATATATTTAGTTTCCGAGTAACCATAAATATTTCTAAAGAAGGTTTACAACAAAATGATCATAGTTTAATATCAATCAAATTAGACTTACATTTGTGACTAGTCCTAACAAGTAGATGAGTATTATGCAGTTGTTGCCTAATTTAATATCAGTGGATTGTTAGAAAACAAGTAAGTTAGTCTAACAAGATATTTGGTTGTTTGCATAATATAATATAATAATGAGGTTCTAAATTTAGTAGCAAGTAGGGTGGATTTAAATCTTTAAAATTTCAATAATCGGTGTCCAAACCCTATAGATAAGCTTTATTATAATTTTAGAACTAATCAAATTGACTTATTGAAAGGTGTTATGGGACCTTTGTTATATTATGAGTATATTCCAGATCCTATTATGACTTAATTCTATCCCTTTTATTAAGATTATATTTACAAACTAGATCATAAGAAGATTTTGGATGAAAAGATCTACAAGTTATACTATTCAGAGATTAAAGATTCCGACTCAGATAATACAGTTTTAGGTAAGTTGGAAATAGTAACCTCTATTGAAGCAGTTAAAAATCTAATTCTGTATTACATGTGTGACTTGAAATCTCTGAATTAGTTTTAAGATCAAATTATATTCAATCTGTATCTTGTAGTATCTGATTGCGAATTGAGGTAGAAACTTTACATAAATACAACACTTTAGATAGATTACTATAAGAAAATAGATGAAGTTGAGTTTTTTGTTGATTTCAAAACTAGTCAACTTTATTTCACTATAGATGGCTATGAAAAATTGGATGATCTCGATAACTTTAATTTTTATGTTCCAATTAAATAATTTGATATTTAGAAAAGTAATGAAGAATACAAGAAACAGTATTATGAGATCACTATTTTGACGGATCAATTGAACATTCAATTTTACTACTTCTCAATAGATTACATTTCGGCAAAGGTTTACAATGCAAGTGAACTCTACTTCAAATAAAACATTTTAGTAGATCAAGCATAAAGCTTCCAGTATTTCTATATAGGATAAAAGGTTATTTCCATTTTATCAAAAAGCGGAGCTATAGATTTTTATACTTATGGATCAATATTGTCTAATTCGAACCCTCTGATACCTAATTTTACGAATTTGGTGTACACATATCAAATTGACTAATGTGCTAATAATTCGTACATTGGGTTTGAAATAATTGAATAAGAGTCGGATCTCAATGTATTTAAGAAATACCTACTTGTTTGGTGTCAGGTTGAAATTAATGGATATGATAATTCTATAATTTTGTAGTATCACATAGACTCGATAAATTAGATTTATTTTTGGAGACAATTACCAATTTATAATCAATCTATAAATATAACTAAACCGATAATTATATCAGGGAATATACTTTATCTTCCAATTATAACTTAGACTATGTTAACATCAAGATACTATATTTATAACCTTATAGATTATTCAGGCAGAATGTTATTCCAGTAGTTTGATATCAAGAATGATTATGTTTTGGTAATATATTGAATTAATTAGGCATCTCCTTGTGTGTGTTTGAGTTTTGCTCTCCAAAATAAACATTAATCGTTCACTTATTTTATTACAGCACATGAGTAGTTTCTATATTATATTAATTCAGAGGCTTAATTTATTTTTAATCAGAGAAATGCAACATCCTTATATTAGAATTTAACAATAGGAATATATTAGCCAACAAATAAAGTAACCCTATTTCGAACCTATGAACTATTTTATAATAAGTATGTTAATGAGATTTTTGCCAGAAAGAAAGTGTTCAAAATAAACTTAACAGAGTCATAAACCTCTTATGAAACTGGATACTATACTTATACCATCTCGATTAGTGTATTATTTAATATAAATTAAGTAAAAAATATTCATTGGACCAATCACTAATTATGAAGCGTTCACCAATAACTCGAATGTCACTCTAGTACCAGGTTAATATATTTAGTTTAACAAATATATGGGAACATATGTAGACTCTATTGAGTTATATGGCAATATATAATAGATGCTATCTCTATCGAATCCTCAATATGCCTCATTTTATGGATTCGATATTGATCCTACATTCAATGGAATTGAAATATATTAG
Source organism: Paramecium bursaria (assembly GCA_016759055.1). Taxonomy (NCBI): domain Eukaryota; phylum Ciliophora; class Oligohymenophorea; order Peniculida; family Parameciidae; genus Paramecium; species Paramecium bursaria. Next base: position 29,681 of record VMTU01000081.1, read on the forward strand.
GATATAATTTTAGTTCTAACATCAAAGGCCTTATTATTTCTATAAACTAACAGCTACAAGGATTCAGGGCCTTTTGATGATTGTGACTTTTTGAATTATAACCAATCATAGTAAAATCCTAATAATACATGTGCAATTAGAAAAATACATGTATATAATATTGAGAAAGAAATTTAACTGGAATTTTGCAAAATAGAAATATTCTATATCACCTAAATTGCTCTTATCTGCTTAAATAATACATCGCCTAACAAGAGATAAAACTTAAAAATTATCAATTATGAGTATATCTAGGATATTAACTAGATTATAATCAAAAATGTATCAGACACTTATTCCGAATATTACTAATTATTTTTTAGTAGATATAGGACATTTCTTTATAACAATAATCCCTATTTAGCATCTGAAACTTCATTTTAAAATAGTTAATCATATTTTTAAATTTATTTAATTGTTATAAGTAATTTTGTGAAATTAGTTACTCTATAGCCGAAAATAATATAAGGACTTCAAGCCCCAGTATAAAAATCATCAGACTTCTCAATAACTTTATTGTATAATAATGGAACTGTTACTTTAGTCATTCTGATTTTGTAACCAGATAGCATTTTGTATCTTAATATTGATTTAGAGGATCTAATTGTTATTGAAAGGAAGAATATAATTATTTAATAATTAGTCGAACAGATATCAAAACTGGTAATCATTATTTAATAATCTTAGATTATTTTTTATATAAATTTCTAAAATATCAATTACCTGACTGTTTTGTAGACACTAAATTACTATCCGAATTTACCAATATTGATAGGGAATATCGGATACAATCTGGAGGTTTTGATAAATTTGACTAATCTAACACTATTATTACAATACACTTTTGTTTAAGATTAAATATGCCAATATAATATAATTCAACTCCCATAGTATTTACTATCTAAAAGGAATGGCACTATTGAATATTTAGTTACGGTATGCCTAAATTTCGAATTTAACTATTAGACCATTTATTAGGAGATGGTTTATTTGTTTGGGTATTAGAATTAAAATCTAATATATACAACATTGTTTGTCAGGGAAAATAGTAATGAGTATTCGTTTCCTGTCTAAATTATGGAAACTGTTTTTATAAGTCCAAAGAGACTACAATTTTACAATTATCAGGTCTATAGGGCAGCATCGTATCAAAATAATACTGCACACATATTAATGACGAACTATACTTACTTCTTAGTTGATTATGAAATTTACGCAACCTTCATATTTGATGTACTCTATCCTATTCAAGATAGTGGGGATGGCGTTATTGTGATTGATGTTTACGCGAGCAATTAGATAAAAAATACAAGTGTGCAATATTTATTATATCTGCCTCCCACCACTAATGTTACTATATTAAAAAATTGGTTTTATTTTATATTAGCAATGATTGTATTATCGACATTTTGCTTATGTGTTAAAATTGTAAATGGAAAGGTGAGACAAGCAAGAAAAATAAGAAAATAATCAATTACTTTTAAACTAAATGGAAAATCATTCAAATATGAATAAGAACTAGAGGCCAAGAATGGGGTATATGATTGATTTTTATATTTTTATAACAAAAATTAGAATACTACATATTTTTAACTAAGAAATATATATCTTAACTAATGTCAGGGATAATATTAATACATATTATTCACAATTTTTGTTTAAGATTTGTAATAATCAAAGATGCTTTAAAAATAAGTATAAATATTAATAACCATAATTAATAATACATATAATCACAATATCCTATTTATTCTATTCAAACAAAAAAGATCAAAATCAGATTCCTCAAATTCATCTGATTGTTCTTATTGTATTATTTACAAATTAGTCTAATTTTAAATTCTATTGGAATCTTATCTGATATTTTCTATTGTTGCCTTCTAGTGCTCATTAGATATGTCAATTATTTCTAATTTTGTTTCAACTTAGTATGATTTAGTTTAATAGCCGTCAACCTAACAAGATTCGTCTTATGCTACAGAAATGTTGTTTTATTCATCATAAGGCTCACTATGATCTTATTGTTTTACTTTGTATTCCTCAAGTGGTTTTATTTACAATTATAGAGATATATCTCTTAATTCTACTAATTCGTTTTTATCTAGTAACTTTTATAGGGCGAATTATAAACGTGACATCTCATAAATTTAATTGAGGAAGCACAATTTTTGTTATGCAACTTCTGACAGCTTTTAATAGTATTGAATATATTGTTTAACATTATATTTTTATTCCTTGCATTTTATCTCAGTTATCTATCCTCTCCAATTTTTTTTTATTACGAAATCGTTTATTTAAGGGAAGTAGAGACTTATAACATCCTTAACAGCCTCCTCTTCTAGTTTCTTTTAATTAATCATAACGGCTATGAATGAGAGAAATAAAATTAAGGATACTATTGAGCCTATTGTGGCCAAAACTGATCCTATATTAGGATATGATATAAATTAAAGTATTTTGACACTATCTATCTCGATATCAAAAACCATGTAAATTGGTATACCAAATTAGGCAGAGAACCCTTTTATGTCAATGGATTATGAGTTCATTTCAACATCAGAGACATAATGTAATTAGGTGGTGCTTGGAAATAGTAAGCCTTAATCCAATACTGATTAGGTGGTGCATATGTACATTTGGTTGTAGTAAGTTTATAATGAGTTGTATATTACGTAAAATTATCTTGAAATATTGTTTAATTTTCTCGTCTATGTATCAAACTGTTGTGTGTTCAATTCTAATGACATAAAATTATCTTGTTGCCAAAATTATTAAATTACGTCATTGTTAGCACATTTTTCATCTCTCTTAAGTAGATCCTCCTAGCAAGATGTGAGTACAATATAATACTCTTAGTCCTTATTACCACCATTGATGGGATAGTTGAATGCTAACTCGAGATTGTTAACTTGAAGTGATCCATCATTCTCGATGTCTACTCGCGAAAAATTGCCCGTAGCTTCGCCATCTAAAAACTAATGCAATAAGGCCATCATAACTATTTGAGATTTATTGAAAGGGTGTAATTACCCTTTAGATAATTTAGGCTCAAATAGGAATATTTTTTCAGTCCCTGTAAAGAAATATATAGACTCAATCTTCTATTCATCAATAACTATGTTAGGGAGCATCTATCCTGTTTGCCACTAATAGATTCCATAGATGAAATATGCCAAACTCGTACCATAAATTATAATGCTGAAGAGACCTCCGAAAAATGTCTTGTATTATGAGTCTTTCAATTTTATAGAGGGCCTGAAAACAGCACCAAATTAGTCTACTTCACGTATGAAACTTGTGGCCCTATCCTTACATATTCCTAACATTTTAATTTTTAAAAATTTATAAACATATGTCATCTAATTAAACAGAATAGATCGAAAGCTGACTCCTCTATATTTTGATTTTCTATGCTAATTTGCAAGTTCTAATTTTGAGTCTCATTCTATTTGACTTAAACTATATGACTTATCGACCTTTATCCTTAGTCTATAGATTCATTTTGTATATCTTTTATCATTTCTTGATCATCATCTGGAGCCTTATATATTTAAAAATATATTTACAATAGAAATATTATTTGGATGGTTAATTACTATCTCTTACTCTTAAGAAAGTTATGCTAATGGCTTCAGAGATATTTTTAATTTAAGATCTCTAATTTTTAAGAGCTCCTCATTGTCTAGGATTGTTTATAGAGCAAATTATAGCCTTGACATCTCATAAATTTAATTCAGAAAGCAAAGTTTCTATTAGGCTATTTCAGCCAATTTATTATAATATTATTCATATTGAATTGTATCGTATTATTATTAATTTCGAACTACTTCTATTATCTAACCTGACCAATTTCGTTTTATTATAAATTCACTTATATCGGGAAAGTAAAGTTTTATGACATCATTTACAGCCTCATTTTCTAGCGTTTTCTAATTCAGTTAGATTGCAATGAATGATAGGAACAATATTAGTGAGACTATTGAACCTATTTCAGCAAGTACAAGACTGATATTGGGATATTGCACAAATTACATAGTTTTGACGTTATCTATTTCGATGTCAAAAACCATGTAGACTGGATATTTGAAAAGAGCCTAAAAACTTCTTATGTCAATTGATTGTGAGTTTGTAATAATGTCAGAGACGTAGTGATACTCTTATATGCTTGGAAAGAGCAATCCTGTATCGATCACTGAATGAGTTGTCTCAATGTACATTTAGCTGTAGTATGTTTGCTGTGAATTATATATAACATGGAATTATCTTGAAATGTTGTTAATCTCCTTATGTTGGGTATTATATTGTTAAGTGTTAAACTCCATAGTCATGAAATTGTCTTATTCCCAAAATTGTTAAATTATATCATTTTGAGCGCATTATTCATTCTAGGTTAACAACTCAATTTAACAATCTGTTAACACTATATAATACTCTTAGTCTTTACCACCATTGATGGGGTAATTGTAAGCTAATTCGAGATTCTTAATTAGGAGGGATCCGTCATTCTCTATGTTAACTCTTGTGAAATTACCGGTTACCTCACCATCTAGTATCTAATGGAGCAATGCCATCATTATTATCTAACTTTGATTAAATGGGTGTATCTGATTGTGATGGAGTTTTGGTGTAAATAGGAATATTTTTTCCTATCCAGTGAAGAAGTAAATTGAATCGATTTTTTATTCATCTAAAACTATGTTTGGCAGCATTTTCCCTATTTACCATTCATATATTCCATATATGAAATAAGCTAAGCTAGTTCCATATATAATTATGCTAAATAATCCACCCATGAATGTTTTGTATTAAGAATTTTTCAATTTGATAGAGGGACGAAATACGGCTCCAAATTAATCCACTCCTGTAATTAGTGCACGAGCCTTCTCCTTGCAAAATTAAAACGTCATTAAAAAATATTTTTAAACATAATCATTAAACTTAAAAAAATAAGCCGAAATCCCTTTCATCAAATTCATCTAAGGTTTTTTCTTTATCTTGTGATAATTATTAGATTATGTTTTATTCCGGAGGGGGCTCTTTCTCTATAATCTACTCCTATTACTATTTTACTATTTCATTGGTAGAGTCCTATTAAACTATTACATTTTTATCTTCATTCAATTCCTGCCGAGAATCATGTTCCTTTTCAAGGGGAGTCTAATTATACCTATTAATATTACTATTTAATTTGCATTCCTAAAATTAAATGGTTCAATTTCTTCTTAACTCAATACTTCTAGTGGTTTTAATGATATTTTCATGCCTTTATTCCTGATTTTAAGGATCTCCTCTCTGTTGATTAGTCTCTGAATCGCAAGTTGCAGGATTGATTATGAGAAAATTAAATTAGCATAACACAATTTCTATTAGGTTATGTTCAATAATTATCCATAAAATTTTTCATATTCTTTGATGTCATATTTCTTATTTGTTTCTAAATTTACCACTTCTATAATTTTACCATACCACGTCTTTTTGGCATATATATCACCTATATCAGGAAAATGCGATCTAATGATGTCATCTTTAAGTTTGTTATCTAAAGTTCTTTAATTCAAGAAAATGGCAATATAGGATAGGAATATAATAAGGGAGACTATTGAACCGATATCAGCCAATACTTGACTTATATTTGGATATTTGATATTCTATTGCGTTTGTAAGGAATCCATATGAATTCCAAACAGGAGATAGGCATTCATTCCAAATAAAGATGTGAATGTCTTAATTGATAAGGATTGTGAAGTTTGTGACAGGTCTGAATTGAATAAGTAATTGTATTCATCAGGAAATAGGATTCCCTAATCTGCCTGAGTTTAAGTAGTTTTTAAATAAATTTGATTGTAGTAGGTTTATTCATTATTGTATGCAACAAAGAAATCTTTCTATATCCAATTAAGGCTTCTTGATATGGTATTGTATTGTTGAAATCTAAATCTGTAGTTTATGATATTATTTTATTTCCAAAATTGCTCTTTTTATTAAGTTGATGCACACTTTTCATCACTTCTTAAATAAAATGGCACACAATCTGTAAATAGTATATAGTACTCGTTATCATATGTCGAATTCACTATCATATTCATATTCATAATATCTAAGGTTTCATTTATGTAATCGAGTCTTTTAATTTTACTAGTATCATTGTAAGGAGGTTGTCCATTAGTGAATTTGTATTATATTGCCATTAAAATTATAGCCGATTTATTGAACGGGTTTAATTATTGATTCGGATCATACCTATTTTTGAAGGAGATTATGGAATCAGAACCAATCGTATAATTGATATTATCTAGAATCTAGTCATAATTCACAATGACAGGTAAAATCTACCCTGTTTACCATTATACTATTCCATATATGAAATAAACGAAGCTTAATGCAAAAATAGTTATACTAATCAATCCTCCTAAGATCGATTTGTATTCATGAGTATTAACTTATATTGTCGGTTTCAGTATAGCTCCATATTGATCTAATTCTTTTAATTGTATGTAATGTAAAATTTTTCAAAGTATTTAACATATTAAAAGTAATTATAATTTAAATAATTATTGTGTAACATTATTATGAGAATAATTAATATCATAAATGATATTTCTTGGTGAATTATCACATAAATTTATAAATATAAGATAAATATCAATCTTTATCATACTTTTTAATACAGAAGAGACTTATGTCAAAGTCTTCATAAGAAAAAGAACTTTTATTCTCCAAAATCTCATTTATCGGTTCCACCAATGGCTTCAGTTCTATGGACTGTTAAGATTACACATTTTTGTCTTAAACTTGATTATCACTACTATTTTAATTTAATTCCTTCTAAATTAGGACATCCTAATATTCTATTCTTGATTCTGAACCTGATTTTGCAATTTTGTTAATTTATATTTTATCCTAAGGAACCTTATAATATTATTTTAAATAAATTACAATTTAATTAATTGATTTATTCTGAGGTTACAAAGTTTCGATAGGCTAAAGTGAAATTTTTACTTCTGAATCTCTTAGTTTGATGAGTTCATCTTTTGGAATTAATTTCTGGATCGCGTATTGTAAGCGTGACATTTCATAAATTAAATTAGCATAACTAAGCTTTTGTTAGGCTATTTTCTAAAATTTTTCATAATAAATATTATATTCTTCGATATCGTATAACAAGTTAGTTTTAGGATTTCGAACTTCTAAAATTTTTCCATACCAATTTTTTGTAATTTAAAAGTTGAATGGCACCAACAAGTGTATAATCTCATCCATAGCTAAGTGATAAAGTCCATTCTCATTAAGGTAGATTATGAAGTATTAGAAGATAAATATTAATGACACAATAGATCCTATATTTGCAAGTATTTAACTTATATTGGGAAACTAAATGTTTTGGGAGGTTTAAAGCAAATCCATTTGTATGGCAAATACCATATAGGAAGGTGTTTGAAACACTTAGGCATATAATTCAGGGCTTAATCCTTATGATGTTTATTAAATTTCTGAGATGAAGACATATTCAAATACATTAGGAAATAGGATACCCTCATCAGCCTATGTGTCAGTTGATTTAACATTCATTTAATTAAAATAAGTTGAGTTCTATTGATATGTAACATAAAAATTCTTTTCAAGAGTTACCAATTTCCTAGAAACTGTGCTGTATTATTATAGGAACATTTTTATAACCATTATATTGGTCTATTGCCAAAAGTTCTAAATAGTTTGATTGGAGGCACATTATTCGCCATCATTCAATAAAGCCTAGATACAGTTGGTAAATACGATAAAATAGTATGATTAGACTGTTATATTAGCTTAGAAGTCTAAATTATATAATCTAAGGGAACCATTCTCATATTGAAGTCTCTCTGTTGATAAAGGAGTAGTCTAAGTACTTATTTCTTTTAGTTTAAGAGCCATAATGACAATGGCAGATTTATTGAATGGATCAATTCCTTATGTAAATATTCTCGGAGAGTACTCGATCAATTAACTTTAATCGACATTATATTCGATATTATCTAGTACTTGATCGTACACTACGATAGAGGGGAGAACTTGACCATCTTGCCATTATGCAATCCCGTACACAAAATAAGTAAAACTTAATCCATATATAATTATAGTTATTATGCCTCCAATTAGTGATTTGTACTCACTTTGATTGATCTTGAGACTTGGTCTGAAAGCTGCACCATATTAGTCAATTTCTTTAATAAAAGAAGGTAAGTGTTCTTTTAAGAATTTCATTTTATTGATTATTATTTTGTTAAACTTTATTATTATTCTTAACTCCTGATTTAAATATTTTATAATAATTCATAATTCATTTCTTATCATACAAATAAGATCGAAGTCAGTTTCATCGTATTCATTTTTTATGTTTTCATCAACTTACACCAATTAGTTTTGTTCTTCAGGCTACTACTATCTCACCTATTCTACTGTTGTATCTTGTTTAGGTATTTGCTCAGTCAAAACATTGTCTTACTTATCATCTCGTAATTCTATCCTTGATTCACCTTTACTGTTATTTTCTAAGGCGGGAGTCTATATTGGAATTATTTAAATACGATTTGATTGTTGTTTCTGAATTGAAATGGCTAACTTTCATCTACTAATAAATTTTTTATTGGCTGAAGTGTCACCTTTAAACTAACATCTCTATATTTACTTAATTCCTACTTACCTATCAACTATTATACAGCAAATTGCAACCGAGACATCTCGAATATTTGATTTGCAAAGCATAATTTTTACTCTGCTATGTCACTTAATTTTTAATAGTAGTCTTAGTACTATTTGACTTCAAACAGTTGTTTTGTAATAGGATTATGAACTTGAAGGACTTTGCCATACCAATTTTTTTTAATTTCGAATTGATCCATGGTTGGAAAGAACATTTTAATTATATCTTGTTTAGCCTCATCTTCTAAACCTTTTTAATTTAAGAGAATTGCAATATATGAGAGAAATAATATAAGGGAGACTATTGATCCTATATCTGCCAGTACTTAACTAATATTGGGAAATTGTATATTTTGTTATGTTTGAAGCATATCCATGTGGACTGCAAATATCACATATATGGGAATTGTGAATAGTGATGAAAAGGTTTTTATGTTTAATGATTAAGAAGTTTAAGTGACATCAGATATGTATTCATAATTTTATACGTTAGGGAATAGTATTCCATAATCAGCCTAGGTCAATGTGGACTTAATGTACACTTAATTGTAAAATGTCTGCTCCTAGCTTATAACCATAAAATATTATTTTGATATGTTATTTAGAACTCTATCTACAGTGTTATATTGCTAGTAGTAAAAAGAGTAGGACATTATGTTATTTTAACTCCAGAATTATTGGATAGTGCTATTCGATGCACACTACTCATCGACTTCGAGAAAATAAGGCATGCAATCAGTAAGTATTGTATAATATTCCTGATGATATGTACTGTTATTTATTATTTCCATATTATTTTGATATAGAGTTCCATTTACGATAGGTATTCTCGTAAAGTTTTTAGTAGCTTTTCCATCAACAAATAGGTATTTTAATGCAATAATAATTATTGCCGATTTATTGAATGGATTGATGAGAGCTGAACTATCAACTCTTGGAGCAAATGATATAGTAGCTGAATCACCAGTCTAGTAATTTTATGAATCTTGAACAGCATCATAAGAAACTATTCCTGGCAGTATCTAATTAGTTTGCCATTAATATATTCCATAAATAAAATATGAGAAACTTAATCCATAGATTACTATACTCAATAATCCTCCAAGTAATGTTTTGTATTCTTGGCTTCTAAGTTTGATGCTTGGTTTGAAGACAGCTCCAAATTAGTCAGCTTCTCTTATAAGTGATAAGGTAGTTAATTTACAAGTTAATAATTTATTTTCCATTTTTGTTTTTTATATTATATAAACAATTCACTCCTGCTGGTAACGTCTTATGCATAATAAATCAAAATCATTCTCATCGTAATAGTAATCATTTGGATCTCTCTATCTCTCTTGATTGATAAGTTTCTAATCTGCGTATTTGAATGATGATCTCTATTCTGAACTCTGATCATTTTTATTATCAAAGTCTTCTTCATTCTTATCATTTACTTCTATGATTCTAGACTCTTTGCTATCATTTGCTGGTGCCTTTATATATTATATAAATACTATCTAGCTAAAACTTGGGTATTTAATTAAATTAGTGTGTTTAATATGAGGTTTTAAACTTAATTAAAGATGCCTATCCCTCAATTTGAGCAGTTCATCCTTTTGTAAGAGTTTCTGGATCGCGAACTATAGTCTTGATATTTCAAATATTTGATTTGAAATGCATAATTTTTATTATGCAACTTCTACTAATCTATTATAATAACAATCAAACTCTTTCACATCATAAAATAACTGATTTGATGCATTATATATTGATTTTATTCTACCAAATATGTTTTTCTTTATCTACAAATCGTTAAATTCTGGGAAGAACATTTTTATCACATCTAATATAGCTTCATCTTCCAGGCTTTTCTTATTAATTAGAATAGCTATGTAGGAGAAGAATAATAAGGATGACACTATTGAACCTATGCTAGCTAGCACTCCGCTTATATTAGGATAAGCTATGTTTTATTATGATTGGAGTGTATCCATTCTTATTGCAAATGCCATGTAAATAGGAATACCACCCAATTAGATTGCTTGCTGGATGCTTATTGTTTATGATTGTTGATTTATATCAGATACAAACAAGTGCTACTTTATATTAGAGAATAGTAATCCTTAGTCAACTGATGTTATTGTGGTTTGCAAATATAAATTATTGTAGAATGTTTAGTCTTAGCTATAAAGGACATAATATTGTTTAGATAACTTTTTAAGTGATCTGGAGTTTGTGTTATATTGTTGGGATTAAATTTTAAAGCCCATTACATTTGATTGGTTCCAGAATTGTTGAATTAGATCTGATTATGCGCACTTTTCATCAGCTTCCAAGAGTTAGGGTATGCAGGAGGTTAAAAATGTGAAGCTTTCTTTGTTTGTTTGGTTATTTGTATTTCTATTATCAATTGATAAATCTAAATTATCAATGTTGATTTATCCATTATTTTATTTGAATCTAGTCATGTTGGATGATGGGAAACCATTTTAAAATTTATAATTTACTACCATGAGCACAAGATTCTATGGATCGAATGGATCTATTTATCCAGTGTTAATTCTTGGCTACAACAATACAGTTGGGTCAGATGATTGATAATCGATAACATCGATGATTTGCTTGAACTCTGCTATTGTTGGCAATATTTGATCACTAGCCCACTGCTGAATTCCGTATACAAAATATCCGAAACTTAATCCATAAATGATGATGCTAATCACTCCTCCCAAGAGAGTTTTGTATTCTGAACTTTTTAATTTAATCGTTGGTCTAAAGATAGCTCCAAATTGATCGACTTCTTTTAGTAACTTAAGTGAGGTTTGTTTACAAGAAACATAATTAATCATATGAATTATCATTTATTCCTAACTTCTTGAATTTGAAAAGTAGAGAACTTTTCATTCCTGATGGTCCACATATCAGAATATTATCAATTTACCCAGAATAAACATATAAATAAGACAGAATAGAAACTCTCTTGAGTTAGTTCACATTTCTTTTAATAATTCAATTGTTTAATTACTCCTAAATATAAATTTTATATTAGGATAAAGAACTGAAATCACACAATTATGATTTATTCATGTTCTTAAATCAAAAGGCTTAAAACAAGGTCCATAAATATATTTACAAGATTATCTTAAATGAATATATCATTAAAGCATCTATTAAGTCTACACATATATTTTATATATTTTTCAAAAATATATGAAAGATTATTGGAAAGGATTAGCAACAAAGATTGCTCTTCAAATATTTCCAGTAATTATTGTATATTTATGAATTAGAGGAAATTTATCAAATAATAATTATTAAATTATATGATCTAGGATTAAGGCGAAA
>VMTU01000383.1:0-40872 GCA_016759055.1 Paramecium bursaria
ATTAGACCCTATATAACTCGTCTTTAAATACATGAAAGAAAAAATCCTTTAAATAGAATAAATAGTTTATTTTAAATTTATGATGGAAGTCTATAAACTTATAATTATAAATTTAATTATATGTAAACTTACAAATGAGGATGGCTCCTTATTGTGATTATATAAAAAACAAATAATTAGTTCCTAATAGAAGTGTTCGAAGTCCACATTTATCCCCAGTTATCTTAGAGCCTCTAAAATACTATACTTTTAAACTGTTTCCTAATATTGGAATATCAAATAATTTTTGTAATCCATGTATATCATGTAAAGTTATTCATCATTATCTTTTGAAAAATCGATAATACTTATATCCAGTTCTTGATCGATATATTATAATGGCTTTGTGCCAAGGTTTTAAAGGGAGTAGATCCTCAGGGAAGTAAAATGCGTAGCATATAAGAAATTATTGTGAATATATAAAAGTCCTCTCTGTGATAATTTAAAGTCCTCATTCAAAATTTCTTCTAAATCTGAATTGATAACTTAAATAAATTTTAAGCCAAATAATAATAAGTTCGCTTTGAACTAAATAGTCGATTTATTTTCAAGATGAAAACTCAATAAGGTCTACCCATTAATTATATATTTTAAATCATTCAATCCATAATAATATGGTTAGGTGCCAATCTCATAAGTCATTTAGATATATGATTAAAGTTACATTTTGTCCTTAAATTGATGATGATTCACATATATTTTATCAACTGTAGAATAGAGAGCTGAGGTACTTGTATTAGATAGAAGCGTCTACCATTTTTCAAACCATAATAACATTTATTTGGATATTGAAAGTACCTTCTAACTTAATAACTCTTTCTATCTTATAAAAGCACTTTTTGAGTATTAATTAATTAATTATGGAGCAAAAATACATGATGAGAAAGTTGTCTTAATTAGTGAAATCAAAAAAGGTGATGTAAGTGTCAAAATCAAATTCATTAATACTAATTTAATAAGAATAATTTATATTTCTTTGCTTTCTTTAACATAAGTATTAAATGTGTAATTAGGAAAATAATGCTCATGCAGTACATATCTATGAATATCAAATAACATTAATATCCGATTACAAAGTTGATATATTTGAAGTAGTATTTGTTGAATTTATGAGATAGTTTACTTGTAGACAAAACAATTTAATAACAACTAAATTAATCCTAACCATCCAATACTGTATTATTTTCATCATCCTGTTTATAAATAACAATATTAGGCTTATACTTAATCCCTTCTAATTTGCTCGGATTACTGTTTCAAGAATGAATTAGACGAGTAACCCCTGTAATTTTAAGTTTCATGGCACTACTTCACTATTTAAACTAGTGATGCAATTAACATATTTTGTATGAAAAAAGAGGATAATTTTAAAATTTAACACAAAGTATAATCGTGATTTTATCCTAAACAACCAAATGTTGCTCTAGGTTCTAATAATTAATAAAGAAGAATTGAAACTTTATGGATTAACTTAGAGCCCATAAACAAGGATTAAAAATTAGATATAATTGATCAAAATCGATGATGGTTTTTATATTCAAAGTTAAATTTATTATCAAATTCAAGATTATATATTACTTAACGAGTAATTTAGATTTTATAGATACTTTAATATTCCAGCTAGTTAAAATACATTTGTAGCAATAGGAGGAGCATTGAATGTTACCATTCATGTGGAAGATTAGTACAAAAGATCTTATTAAAATTTAGTAAAGCTGCTTTAGTGATACCAGTCACATAGATGTATTATATTACTTTTTGGTTGTAGATTAAAGTTAAAAGATTTTAGTAATTAATAAAGTTTATTAATACTTTAAATTGATATTTATGATAAAACTCAAAATATCTTAAAGATAAATTATTAAATCTAAAATCTTGCTTGTTTGAATTTAATATCAAGTTGTAATGATGTTATTGTATGATCATGTAATATGTGTCACATATAATATATCATTATTACTTAGTGATGGATATTATTTTCAGTTCGATGCTCAAATATTGGAGACCGTTATGACACTTCGAGATATGATATTTTAGACAGCAAGACTCATCTTTTCGGAGACCTAACTCCACAGTTAATCGAGTGCAAAGTTTACAAAGTATATTTGAGAAGTCTTAATTGATAAACATTAAAATAAAAGTTTCATAATAAAACAATCGAATGAATTAATGTTATTCTTTAATAAAGACATAGGGCCAAGTGAAGTAAGAAATTTCAATGTGAAATACATCCTGAGCGTCAACTAGAGGTTCTCAATTTTGGCAAAGTCAATTCTTAAAAATCCAGATTTTTGTGCAGAAAATGTATAATTTCAGTTTACGAACAAAACAAAGGATTGCCAGTGCCTGTAGTTCATTTATAAGTTACTAGATCGCATGGAAATGCTTTTGAATATTAACTTATTTATTAAGGGACCAAACATAGACTAAATGGTAAGGATTATTGGAATCAGTGTGATGGCAAGTAGTAGAGTGCATTTGAATAGCCACAATAGTCTGAATAACAATAATACTTTTAACCTGGGTTTATGGCTTAGTTACCCTCGGTCGTAGTAAAACTTTCTATTTCTTAGGCTCCCCAGTTGATATGAATGATTATATAAAAAAAGAAGTTTATAAACTTCCCCCATCCTAAAGAAACATATTAAGCTGTGCCATTTTAAGAAATAGAAATATATGAACTATATATATAATTTGCATCTTAAGATTCCTGCTGAATTGAAAGTATCTTTTAGTGTGATTTAATTCAAAATATTTCTTTCTATATTCTCGATAAATGCATCTTTATTATTGAGGATTAATTAATTAATATATAAAATTGAATATTTTACAATGAGCATAATTTTCTTTTTTCTGTATACTTAGGCAATCTTAAAAGAAGAATTATATGAATACCAAATTGGTTAGATTGTCACTCACCAGGAGGAAGACTTTTTATTGCTAAAACCCAACTATAATAATATTGAATTTTAGACTGAAGGAGCTAAAATACATGATGAGAAAGTTGTTTTAATAAGTGAAATTAATCACAGAATAGATAAAATAATCGACATGAAATAGAACGATTATGAAAAAGAGGACTATGTTTGGATATTGTATTTAAGAGATGATAAATCTATATTGTCTAAATAATCCATAAATGACTTGTATTATAAAGAAAATTATTATTTGCAACTAAATTTTGAATGCTACACATTTTATTTTATATCTAATTCATAAATTACAATAGATTGTTAAGACTCCATAAGCAATATTATAGTGTTGTATGACATAAAAAATAAAATTTAATAATCATTTTACTATTCGACTTATAAGGATGTTAAATTGAGAAAGTTGCTGTTAGTGGCAAAATCTAAATCATTCGTGCTAATATAATAAGAGTAATTCATTTTTGTTTGTTTTCGTTAAAATAAATATTAAATTTGTAATTAGTTTACATTTGAAAACAATGCACATACAGTACATATCTATTCATATCAAATAACATTACTTTCTGAATATTTAGTTGATGTTTTTGCGGTGACAATTGATGATGTGTATGAAATAGTTCACATAGAGACAAAAAATTTTGCCAACATTTAATTGGAACCCAATCATCAATTAATATATTATTTTCATAATCCTATTAATTAAGAGAATTATTTTGTTTATGATCATTCACTTGTAATTTGTTATTAAAGTTGTTTCAATTATGAATTAGATGGGAAACCTTTGTTAATATAGGTTATTTAATACTATTTAATTATTTAAACTAATTATTCTACATAAATAATTTTCATGAAAAATTAGTAATGTTTCAAAATATACCACAAATTTAACAATGATTTCATCATAACTAATAAAAATTTGCACGAAGTTTTATTACTTAATAAAGATTAATTCAAGTTTTATGGATTAACTTAGAGTCCATATACTAGGATTACAAATTAAAGATAATTAATACTTATTGATAAATATTAGTATTAGTTTAAAAATTCGATCGATTATTTAAGTTAGGATTATATTCTTTTTTACGAACATTTTAAATTTAAGAGTTATTATGATTTCACAGCGAGTCAAAACAAATTTGTAGTAATAGGAGGAGCTCTGAATATAACCTTTGATGTAGAAGACTAATACAAAGATGTAATTAAAATTAAGCAAAGCTCTTTTATAGGTACCTAACACTAAGATGTACAATACTTTTTATTTGGTTAAAATTAAAGATAAGAGGATGTATTAATCATTATCAATAGTGAACACTAAATCCTTAAATATAATGTGTCAAATATAAATAAATAATACTATACCATGAATAATTAATCTGAAAATCTTGCTTGTTTGAGATAAATATTAAATTTCAATGATGCTTATTATTTTAACAATTCCACTAATGGCTAAAATTTTATAATGCGATTACTAAAGGATTTAATTGAGTTTGTTTAATTAGAATGTTTAAAAGGTTAAGAATTACTTTGGTGCAACAACAAATTATGTGTTTGTTATAATTCTCTTAACGTCTATATCACAATGCTCGATAATTCTCCTGGGATACACCTTTAAAAATCAGAATAAGATCAAATATTTCATTTAGATTATTTAAATTAAACAATAGTATTATATCTAATCAACAATAACCATTTGAATATAAAATATTATGTTGATAATAGATTCTTTTTTAGTGAAATTCATTCATAAACCATGAAATTGTGCGATACCTTTATAAATTTAGTAATTTTTTAGTTTAAATTAATATTGGTGTGTTCAGAGGAAATAATATTGTATAATAAATTATCAAATTATAGATTTGTTATTTCAGGAAATGTGGAATTGTATGGTGAAAAGTTTTAATAGACATCATCAGTGATACAATCTAACCACTATTTATATTACATTATTGATAATCAGATTTTATATGTTTTTGATAGTTTTTTGTCTGTGAAGTAATAATATGTAACTTAAATGCAAATAGATAAATTTAGTGAGGTTAAAGCTTACAGTAAGCACATATGCTTTAAATAAGAAAATAATCTTAAATGTTATTATTATTCCATTAACATTAAATTCAACTATGAAAGTGATTAAGTGTAATATCATTAAGCATTTAATGTGAATGTTTGTGCAGAAAATAAATACAATAAAAAGTGTAATTAATATATTACCAGACTAGACTAACAAAATAGAGGAATATCTGTTAACAAAAATATTTATTAAATAGTAGTTGATGAAAAATCAAATCATATAAAATTAGGTAAAATGTTTTATACTGGGTCAGTTGATAAAATTTATGTCAATCATATTTAATTAAAACCCAAAATGTAGGATTAAACATACTTATAGCTAAACTCTGATTAAACTTTTAGGTCCTTCTTTAATGGTTTTCATAATTATATCTATATTTTAAATCATGAATCCTTAACAATTTACAATATTGAAACAAGAAAGACTAAAAGCATGACAACAAAGAAAAGAATGTTTTATATTCTTCCGTATAAAAAGAATTTAGTTTTATTTGGGCCATATTCAATAACTGTAGTTAATTGTGAAGTAGAATGTAAAGAAATATAGTATTTGGAAGATAAAATACCTCAATAGGGATTTTTATAAATTTTTAATAATACATTATATTCATCATATTTAGGATCACTTAGAATGTACAATCTTGATGATCTTTCATAAAATAAATCTATTTATTAAATTGATGATCAATTATATCACTATTAGATTGATGTCTAACAAGATAAGAACGGTTAGATTTGTATGGTTTACTTGTCATATAATGGGACATTATAATTTAAGCATTTAGAAAATACTAAATCATACTAAATCCTTTATTTGCTCAAATAAAGAGGAGTACATTTGGATTGGTCCAATCCTGATGCTATTCATTCGGCGAAAATATTAGATGATTGCAGATTAGTTTTACTTGGCACAAGTTCAGGCTACTATTTTTTAGAATTATCCGAGGATATTACATTTCATGCCTAAATTGTAGTATAAGATCACAAAAAATAACGTTTTGGTCAACTTATAATTGGATAATCTTATATTTTCTATATATAATTATAATCAGACTCCTTAACTATTTATAAATTTACTTATGCAGAAATATATAATAGTGAATTTATTGACTTCTGCATAAAGATATACAAACCTTATATTAGTTATGATCAAAGTTATGATTACTTTTATGCATACAACGATGAATTATATTAGGTTTAGTAACGTTTTAATGAATATTTTATAAATAAAGTAGATTTGGATACTGTGATCCTATTCGAAAAATCATAAGAAAAATTCCTTGTTGAATTGAGCAACTCTGATGAGACCAAATCCTTCATTATATAAATATTAGTAGAGGAAGAAGACCACCTAATATTTTTTACCCTCTCTGGATTTCTAATTATTTTTTACATTCTACTGATTTTTTATAAAATTCAATTTATAACTTAATAATGATGAGATTTTATATAATTATTTGGGTATCAAAATTATAATTTCGATAGTCTCTCAAGTAATGAAATTAATATGGCTGGTTAAATGTTGGGGGAGCGAGCCCCTTAAATTGAAAAGAAATTGAGTTATATTAATTTAATCTATTTTCCTCCTTTATCTAATTATAAAATTTAATGAACATTATTTTGTTCTTTCTCTATACTTACGCAATCTTACAAGAAGAAATATATGAATATCAAGTTGGTTTGATACTCACTCATTAGTAAGAGGACTTTATTTTGCTAAAACCAAATCCGAATAATATGAATTTTTAGAATCATGGAGCAACAATACATGATGAGAAAGTTGCCTTAATTATTGAAAGAGAACATAAATGGGATAAAGTTATTGACATTAAATAAATGATTATGAAAATGAAAATGAAAATGAGGATTATTTTTGGATATTGTATGAAATAGAAGATTAATCTATATTATCTAAATAATCAATCGATGATTTGTCATAAAATGAAAATTATTATTTGCAACTTAATTTTCAATGCCACGCTTTCTATTTTGTATCTATGACATAAATTGTAATAGATTGCTAAGATTCAATAAGCAACATAATAGTATTATTTGACATTAAAAATAAAAATTAGTAATCATATTGCTATTCATACTATAAAATGGTTAGATTGAGAAAGTTGCTAAAAGTTTCAATGATGTTTATCATTTTTAAAATACAACGAGTGGTTAAAATTTTATAATGAGACTGCTAATGGATAAGATATATTTGGTTTCATTTCAGTGCTTAGATGATTAAGAATTAATTTAGTGCAACCTTATATTTTGTGTTTGTTTAAAAAATGTTCAAATATATATTAAATTGCTCTCTAATGACCATAGTATTTTCATCTAAAAGTCAGAAGAGAATTAAATTCTTCATATAGATTATGCAAATGACACGGTAGTAGTATTTATAAAAAGAAATTATCATTTGCATATAAAATATTATTTTAATAATAGATATATTTCTAGCGAAATTCTTACATAAACCATTAAATTATGCAATACTTTTATTAATTTAGCAGTTTTTAAGTTTAAATTAATATTAGTGTGTTGCGATTAAGTAATATTATACAACAGATTATCAAATTTTAGATTTGTTATTTCAGGAAATTTGGAATTATACGGAGAATAATTTTAATAGTCTTCAAAGGTAATGCAATCAAATAACAAATTATACTACATTATTGATAGTAAAATTTGATATGTTTTTGACAGTTTTTTATCTTTGTAGTAATAACATGTTTCAAAAATTTAAATAGAATAATTTAGCGATGTCAAGGTGCATGATAGGCACATTTGCTTTTAATACGAAGATAATCTTATATGTTATTATTTTTCAATTAACATCAGATTTTTCTACGAAACTGATTAAGTTGAATATCATTAAGTATTTAGAGTGAATGTTTGCGCAGAGAACAAATACGATAAAAAGTGTTAACAATATATAGCTAGGTTAGATTAATAAAATAGAAGGATATCAATTAATAAGAATATTTATTAATTAGTACTTTATATTCAGCATACCTCGGTTCAATAAGAACTTACAACCTTCATGATCTTTCATAAAATAGATCTATATTATAAATTTAGGATGAAACTTATTTCGATTATATTGATATCAAGTAGGATCAGAACGGTTAGATATGTATGGTTCGCTTATCATATAACGGCTCATTAGAATTTAAACATCAAGAAACTACAAAGTCATATTAAATCCTAAGCCTTCTTAAATAAAGGGGAATACATTTAGATTTTTCAAATCCAGATGCTATTCATACAGCTAAGATTTTAGATGATTGCAGACTAGTTTTACTTGGCACAGGTTCAGGATGTTATTTTTTGGAATTAAGATGAAATGGTAGTGCAAAATCCACAAACATTCAGAATGGGTCAATTGTTGATCAGATAGTCCTACCTTTTCTACATTTAGATATTATCAGAATCCTTGGCTATTTATAGATTCACTTAAGCAGAGATATATCATAACAAATTTATAGATTTCTGCTAAAAAATATACAGGCCTCACATTCATTATCATTTAACTAAAGATTACATTTATACATACAAAGATGAATTATATTCTGGAAAGCAACATTTCAGTGAATATATTATTAGCAAATTAGATTTGGATACTGAGATTCATTTCGAAAGCAAAATAAGGTCAAGCCAACGAATCCTTGTTGAATTGCAAGCTCTAAAGAGACCAAATCATTTATTAAACTCTAAGTGAAGGAGGAGGATGATACTCTTTTATTTGTGACAGTCTTTGGATTTCTGATTGCTTTTTACATTCTATTGAGATATTATAAAATTAGATTTATAATATAATAATGATGACATTTTTAGTTTAATAATGTTCTAATTGGAGTACGAATAACTCTCAGAATTATAACCTGTACAAAATATATGTATCATATCTTAACATACCTAAACACAATTAATCTAGAGCTTCAAAAAACATTTAAACTGAGTAATAATAGTTTATCCATAATATAGAAAAATCTTTGAATTTTCAACTTTGAAAGTGTATTAGAGAGAAATAGACAAATCAATTTGGAGTCTAGCTCGAATTTCGATCTTGATTTAGCTAAATGTTACGTGATGAGATGTGTTCAGATAGAAAAGAATACTCATATTTGGATAAAATATTGTTATTATTTAGAATATGCCTCCAGAGAAGAAGAAACTATTCATAGGTTTTTATTTATATTTATTTTTTGTTAAATTTTAATTTAATTAGAATATTTTTTATGAATTAATCAGATTGTCCAAAAGCATTTAACCAGCCATAAAATCTACATTGTGAGATTCACCAAGAATGCTAGTTGTAAATGTTTTCTTTGGGAGAAAACAAAGAATAGAAATCTAGAATTCTATGTATTAAGTGTCTGATAGAACTGAACAATTATTAGGAGGATAATAGGTCACCATATATTTATTTGAATGATGTAATTTCATTTCTATATAAGTTTGTGACTAATCCTGTTGGCTCTTTATTAAATAGTTTGGAGATAAATAAATGTAGGGGTTAAAGACTAAGTGAAACTCAAGTATTGGATGAAATGGAAGAATAAATAAATCAATTTCAAGCTAAGATCCAGAATTAAATACAAGCCATGAGATAAAGTTTAGAACAAATGAGAGGTACTTTAAGAGAATTCTCATGGGAATATAGCAAACAATTGAATCTAAATGAAGTGGTTAAGTAAATTTAGATTTTAAAATAAATGGATTCTACTTAAGGGTCATAAAAATTAAAAGAATTTGAATTACAATTAGAGAATTTAAGTTAATGTTGTGAAGAAATTTATATAAATGTGAAATATTAAATCAATGATAACTAAACTTAAGTCGCAAAGAATATCATAAAAAAGTAAAAATAATTTATATATAGTTCTTAAATCATTAAGAAAGATATAGATTAGTTGATTTAAAACTTTAAAGAATAAATTAGTAAAATTATTTTTCCCATAAATGAAGATATTAAGGAGTTTCCATTGATTCATTATAAAATTTCAGGGTAAAAAAGCATCCAATTTGAATAAATATTTTAAGGATCCAAGGATGGTCTAAATGCCAAGTCATATTGGAATAAATGTGATTATTAATCTCATTTATTGACTATTATGACATCAAAAAATGGCAATATATTTGGATGCTATATTCCATGTCAAATTCAAAAATCAATAAATGATTATGTTGCTGATCCTTCGTTAAAATCATTCATATTCTAGTACAATAAAAAAGAAATATATTAACTAAAGAATCGTTAAAATGCATGTTATTGTAATTATCAATACGGTCCGAACCTTGGAAAAAAAAATGATCTATAAATCATGGCAGATTTTTAAGATGGATGCTCAAATATTGGAGACCGTTATGACACTTCGAGATATAATATTTTAGACAACAAAACTCATATTTTCGGAGACCTCACTCCATAGTTAATCGAGTGCAAAGTTTACAAAGTAATATTTGATAAATGAGGAATGATAAATTATAAATTATATTATTAAAAAGTAATTTTTAAAATTTTATTAAAAAATAAACTATCAAATGAATCAATACTCTTCTTTAATTAGGCCTGTAGGAGACTGTGAGGTTAAAAAGTTTTAATGTGAAATACATCCCGATTGCCAATTAGAAGTTCTCAACTTGAGTAAAAATAATACACAAAAATCGAGGTTTTTGTGCATTAAATGCATAATTTAGGTTTATGAACAAAGTAAAGGTTTACCAGTGCCTATTATACATATTTAGGATGTAATTAAATATTATAGCCAAGCTATTAAATGACCCAAATGCAATTATCTAAAATCTTTTGCAAAAAGCCAATAATCAAGAAGTAAATGGAGCATAAAGTATTATAGAATTGATGGATAAATAATTCACAGAATTTGAAAATATGATAAAGGGCAACTTCTGAATATGCGATAGAAGGTCTTATAGGTAAAGTTAGCCTGTTCATAAGTATCATGTGAAATTCTGAATTATTTGAGAATAAATGATTTTTTTTTGTAAAGCAGATATAAATTGTGAGAGGATTGGATACTCATCAAGGAACAAAAGAATTTTAACAGTTAGAAGAGCTATCAAACTTCATAAGTGCTAATATTGATTAGTCTCATTAACATATCAACCAAAGAATACTTGAAAGTCAGATTCAAATATTATAAAATTTGTAGAAATAGTAAAAAAAATTAATATTTAAGAATTAAAATATTAGGTGAAGATAATGAGTAATTCTTTAAGGCTTAGATTGAAAACATAAAACATTTAGTTAAGGACTATGTTCAACCAGAGATATGTGCTGAATTGAAAGATTTCCCTTAGATAAATGAGATGATTTCTGATGGAAAGTTTGTAGAATATTAGCTGATTTATTAAGGGACCAAACATGGACTAAATGGTAAAGGTTATTGGAATCAGTGTGATGCTTAACAAAATCTATTGACAATATTGGTTTCCTAGAATGGGAACATCTTTGGAGGATACTCTCCTTGTTAAATTTTTAGAACTTAGAATACTCATAAGTAAGATAGAGCATTAAAATCATTTTTATTCTTATACAATAAGAGATAAATATTTAAACTAAAATAATCATGCTCACATTTAGCAGTTTTTTGTAATTCAATTAAAGGGCCCACTTTTGGTCAATTTGATTTGGAAATAGAATCAGATTTTAGTAAAGGGTCTTCAAATTTAGGCATTTGCTATGATATTTCAAATTAAAATATAGCAGATCCTAGAACACATCTTTTTGGAGATATCAAGCCTTAAATCATAGAATGCAAGGTCTATAAAGTGATATTTAAGTGAATTAAATATTTAGATACATTAGACCAAGAAATAATTTTCATTTCAATTTTTCTCTTCTTTATGTTGACATTATTTTCATATACCATATCACTTTTTCATAATTTGTAGGTAAAATTAGACAGAAATATAGACTAGGCTTTTCTCCCTTGTCTAGGCTTCACTTCCCCTTCGTTAATCGTACTTAACAATAACTTTGAAATGAGGTGCGAAAGATGGCTTAGTTTAAAAGCCAATTTCTTACGTCTGTTACAATAGTAAAAAATAGAGCTTGAGTTTTTTGGCCAAATTTTTAATTAAAAAAATGAATGCTCGTAAATAAATAAAAATGCATTCTGATGAAAAGTAGTAAAATGATAACAAATTATATTGTGATCTGCACTCTGAGTTTCATTTGTAATTTATTTTCTTTGGGGAAAAGTAAAATCGGAATTCAAGAATGCTCTGTGAAAAATGCATGATTGATATTATCAATAATTAAGAAAAAATAAAAAATCTTGTATCTTTATAAGATGTATTATTATTGTTTATCATAGTTTAAAAATAATCCTGTCAATTCCCTATTGCGAGCAGCGGTAAATACATAGAAAAAAAAATAGATTGTTGACAATGAAGCTCTATAAGAAATTGAAAAGTTGCTCACAAAGCTTGAGGAATCTCTTCAAAGTTAGCTAATTATTATTAGATAAAAATTATAAAAAATGAGAGAACTTTTAGGTTCAATGAATGCAGAATTATTTAATAATCTATAAATAAATGATGTCGCTAAGTAATTTGAACTTATAAAAAATTTGGATAATTGTCAAGAAACAAATGAGTTAGTCTAATTAGAAGAGTAATTGAACTAGATTAGTATAAATTTAATATAATCATATGATGAAGCTAAAGAAAACTTCAAACATAATTAGCTGCTAATTATTAACGATTGTTAGAATAAGTAAAATTTTAATTTATTTAGGTTTAAAATTATCTCAGGTGAGGTAGAATCAACGATCAAGACATCAATTGAATTATTGAATCAAATGGTGACTTTTGGAATACCTCTTACAGTCTATGCCGATATTTATCAATTTCCCTAGATTCATTAACAAATATCAGAAGGAAAACAGATATAATATCAATTATTGTATTAAGGAACGCGAGATGGCTTAAATGTTCAAACTTATTGGTCTAAGTGTAATTTGTAATCCCATTTATTGACCATAATGACCTCTAAAAATGGCAATATATTTGGAGGATACAGTCCTTGCATCATTAATAAAGAGTTAAATAATTGGGTCTAGGATCCCACACTCAAATCATTCGTGTTCTAATATAATAAAAAAGAAATCTATAGATTAACAAAATAAACACATGCAGTTTATTGCAATGCTGGCTATGGACCAACTTACGGAGGAGGATGTGATGTTTATGTTGCAGTTGACTTTAATTCAGGACATTCACATTCATTAGGTCATAGCTATGATATTTCAGGTTACAATATTCCTGACAAAACAACACATATTTTCGGAGCTACTACTCCATAATTGTAGGACATCAAAGTTTATAAGGTCATATTTTGATGAAATTATATATAATAATATTAAATTAAAAGATTATTAAACCAACTTGGCACATAATAACTCTGATGGAATTGAAATTAAAAGAATGAAAGCTATCTATATTTAAAATATGGATCTCTCAATATCATAATAATCAATTAATGGTAAGAAATTTAAATATATATCATGGCAAAGTATTGGAGCTATTTAACCAATGGTTATATTTAAATTAAATTTGTTAGCACAAAATTTGTTGGATATTTATAATAAAAGAAATTTTTGTAGTTGATTTAAATTTATCTACAACATCCATACCTAGTTAATGTTTTGCTTAGGAATATTCAGCTGAATTTGTTTAAATCTGTAAATGGTGGAAAATGAATTGATGACTTATTTGTCTTATTTTCATTAAATTGATAACATTTGGATCTAATTAACAATATTTAACTTATTAAAAAACTATATAAATTTGTATTCACAATTAATTTCCTAAATGTTGAAGATATTCAGAACTCTTTGAAAAAGATTAATTTCCCTATTAATCTATCAATCTGAGCTCAAATCATTTAATAGTAAATCAAAAATAGGAAGTCTGGCATGATAGAACCATTATAAATTGTAGATAATCATTTATATTTTTATCACAAATACATAATATATTTCATTATCCTTAACAATTATTGCATGATTTTCGTGATTTTTAAGAATATTAATGCTTTTAAAAACACATGTAAATAAGGTTAAAAATATGTTGAATCGCTATTTGTTGATATCATAATTCTCAAAAGAATGGATTTCAACAACATATATCTGAATCAAACCTTCCTCTCGTGGTTTCTAATTTTCAATAGAATTATAAAATTTAATGATTTTTCCAACTCTAAATAAAATTAATAAAATTAATCAAATTCTATTATTCATAATGCAATAAGATCAAGCCAAACCTAACAATGAGAATAAATTCTATTGTGAACTTCATTCTGAGTATTAACTGTAATCTATTTACTTTGGGGAAAAGTAAAATCGAAAATCAAGAATGCTTTGTGAAGAATGCATGATTGATATTATAAATAATTAGGAGAAAATCTAAAACCTTGTGTCTTTAAAAAATGTATCCTTGTTATTGATAATAGTTTTTAACTAATCCTGCCCTATCCCTGATAAGGGCTGCAAAAATCACAGAGAGGGAAAATAGAATTGATGAAAATGAAGCCTTATAAGAAATTGAAAAATTGCTCATTAAGCTCGAAGAATCCATAAAAAGTTAGTTAATTATCATAAGATAAAATATATAACAAATGAAATAACAATTAGGTTCTATTACGACATAATTGTCTGATAATCTTAAACTAAATGACCTAATTAAGTAATTTGAACTTGTAAGAAATATGGATAGTTTTCAAGGAACAAAAGAACTAACTTAATTAGAAGAATAATTAAACTAGATAAGTGTAAATTTAAACTAAACCTATGATAAGGTAAAACAAAAGGTGAAAGATAATTTGTAAAGCATTTGTAATAATTACTATAATAAGTAAAATTTTAATTCATTTAAGTTTTAAAATTATTCAAAATGAAGTTGAGTCTACGAATAAGACTTCCCTTGAATTATTAAATAAAGTTGTCATTTTTGAAATTCTACCGATAATTTGTGATGACATTAATCAATTTCCCTAGATTCATTAACAAATATCAGAAGGGAAACATATATATTATAAATTATTGTATTAAGGAACGCGAGATGGCTTAAATGTTCAAACTTATTGGTCTAAGTGTAATTTGTAATCCAATTTATTGACCATAATGACCTCTAAAAATGGCAATATATTTGGAGGATACAGTCCTTGCATCATTAATAAAGAGTTATATAATTACGTTTAGGATCCCACACTCAAATCATTTTTATTCTAATACAATAAAAAAGAAATCTATAAATTAAAAGATTAAACTAAAGCAGTATATTGTTCTCTTGGACCAACTTATGGTGGAGGACATGATATTTATGTGGCAGCGGACTTTAATTATGGAGGTTCAAATTTAGGTTATAGCTATGATATTTCAGGTTACAATATTCCTGACAAAACAACACATATTTTCGGAGCTACTACTCCATAATTGTAGGACATCAAAGTTTATAAGGTCATATTTTGAGATATTAATGTAAAATACTAAAATATTGACAATTTAAATTAAAATATTACTAAACTCTAACATATATAGAATCTAATTGAAATCTTAAATAGATCTTAAGAGAAATAATTTATAGATAAAGATAGCAATATTTTTGAATTCTCACAATGTTAAAAGATCTGAGAGAACGATTGTGATATGAAATTATTCCTTTATGATTCTCCAAGTTTCTTGTAAAAAATTCCCTTCAAAAGATGTTTTTAACTTTAAATCAAATTTATCATAATCTATTATTCATAAATAAAATAAATGCGTTAACTTAGACAAAATAAGACAACGAGGGCAAATACTTTTTTGATCTTCATCCAGAGTTTTAATTACTATATTTTGATTTGCTGAACAGTAAAATCGGAAATCAATTATGCTTTGCGAATACGTGAATGAAATTGTTAGCTATGAGGAGAAAATCTTGCAACTCTCTATTACAGGCTGCGATAGATGAAAATGAAACAATATTGGAAGTTGAAAACTTGCTAACAAAGATTGATTGAGGAATCGATTAAGTATCAATTAAAAATCAATTTGTGATTGTCAGATAGACCATATCTCAAATGAGACAGCAAATAGGCTCTACTACCCCTGAATTCTTTAAAACTTTAAATTAAACGATCTGCAAGTAACTTGAACTGGTAAAATATATGAATTATTATTAAGGAATACATGTGTTAATCTAACTAGAAGATTAATTTAACTAAATAAGTGCAAATTTAATAAAGACATATTTTTCAGCCAAGGAGAAAGTAAAGGATAATCAACAACTGATCGTTATAATTTTTATAATTAGTAAAATTTTAATTTAACTAAGTAATTAAATTGTCTAAATGAAATGGAATCAACTAACAAAGCATCATAAGAACTATTCAAAAAATTGTCGCCATTGAAATTCCTCTATCAATGTTTGCTGACATTTAGTCATTTCTAGAATTACATCAATGATTTCATAAGGAAAATAAATATAATATCAATTATTGTTTAAGGCAATAAAGAGGGAAAGAACTCAGAATCATAATGGGCGAAATGCAATGGATAATCTAATTTGTTGACTGTAATGACCTCAAGAATGGAAATAGATTTGGAGAGGATACAGTCCTTGTGTTATTAGCAAAGCAGCAACCGCAAATGTTTCAGATCCTACAATGAAATCATATTTATTCTAATCCAATATTATTTGATTTAAATTTTACAATAAATGAGAAATCTAGAGATTAAAAAGTTTAAATACTGACATTAATTGCAATGCAGGTTGCGGTCCAATTTATGGAGCTGGATTTGATATGCTTATTATGTCATTCTTTTATTCAGGAAACTCATTAAACTATACCTATGATACATCAGGTTACAATATTGTTGATTAAGAGACTCATATATTTGACGCGGCAACTCCATAATTTGATGATAAAAAATTTCAAAGTGATATTTCCATGACGCATATATTAAGAACATAAATAATATAAGAATTATAAAAATTATAAAAAAATAATTAACTAGTCTTATACGAATTTTCATAAAATTGTTCTTTCCGAAATATGATTAAATATTTGATGAGAATTTGAAATAAAGCTGAAATTTATGCATATTCTGTCAAACTTTTCCTGAAATGATAAAAAGCATTTTTGTGAAATCTGGATTTATTATATTGAGTATTTAATAACATTAAGGGTAGCTGTGACGGCAGGACTTGTATAATTGGGTCTGAACCTTGGAAAAGAAATGATCTTTAAACAATGGCTGATTTTAAGAATGTATGCTCGAAATCAGAAACAGTTATGACACTTTGAAACAAGATATTTGAGACAGCAAATCTCGTCTTTCGGATTACAAAGTAATTTTTTGATAAATGACTAACGATAAAGAAGTATTATAAATAAAAATCATATATTATTAATTTTAAATCTACAAAATGAATCAATGTAATTCTTTAATAAAGACATAGGGCCAAGTGAAGTTAAGAAATTTCAATGTGAAATACATCCTGAGCGTCAACTAGAGGTTCTCAATTTTGGCAAAGTCAATTCTTAGAAATCTAGATTTTTGTGCATAAAATGTATGATTTCAGTTTACGAACAAAACAAAGGCTAGTCAGGGCCTGTAATTCATATATAAGATGTAATGATATACACATAATAAGTTATTAAATGATCCAAATTAAATTATTTTGAAACATTTATAAAATACAAATAATCAAGGATTAAATGGGGCATAAAATGTCTTGGAATAAATGGATAAGCAATTGACATAATTTGAAAATATGATAAAGAGTTAACTCTTAAATATGCGATAGAAGGTATAACAAGTAAAGTTAGCTTGCTCATAAGCATCTTAAGAAATTCTTAATTATCTAAAAATAAGTGATTTTGTCAAATAAATTTAAATTGTGAAAGATATGGATACACATCAAGGAACAAAAGAATTTTAATAGTTAGAAGAGCTATCAAATTTCATAGGCGCTAATATAGATTAGTCACAACAACACATCAATCAGAAGATACTTGGCAGTTAAATTTTAATCATTCAAAATTTGAATGCACAGTAAAAAATATATTATAATTTAGAATTAAAAAGTTAAGTTAAGATAGTGATAAATTTTTTAAGGCTTAGATTGAGAACATAAAATAACTCCTTAAAGATTATGTGCCACCAGATATATGTGTAGAGTTAAAAGGATTTACTTAAATTAATGAATTGATTTCTGATGGAAATGCTGTTGAATATTAACTGATTTATTAAGGAACTAAGCATGGACTAAGTGGTAAAGGTTATTGGAACCAGTGTGATGGCAAGGCAGACCTACTAACTATATTTGTTTCTTAAAATGGGAACATCTTTGGAGGGTATTCACCTTGTTAAGTTTTTAAGTCTTATAATAGCCATTTGTAAGATAAAACTTTAAGATCATTTTTATTCTTATACAATTGGAGATAGATTTTTAAATTGAAATAATAAAATGCAAAATAGGCGATTTTTTGCAATTCCTCTAAAGGGCCAACGTTTGACCACTATGATCTGGAAATAGAATCAGATTTCAATAAGGGATCTTCAAATTTAGGCCAAAGTTATGATATTTCAAATTACAAAATAGCATATCCTAAAACACATTTTTGTGGAGATATTTACCCCTAAATTAAAGAATGCAAAGTCTATAAAGTGGTATTTAAG
This sequence comes from Paramecium bursaria, assembly GCA_016759055.1. Lineage (NCBI taxonomy): Eukaryota > Ciliophora > Oligohymenophorea > Peniculida > Parameciidae > Paramecium > Paramecium bursaria. The sequence goes on from VMTU01000383.1 coordinate 18,728, forward strand.
TGAATGAGAGAATATCTAAATATATTATTCAATTTAAATAAACATATTATATTTCCATTCTATTTATTTTTATTTTGAAATATAGAAAATAACTAAAAATAATTCTCCCTTGCGGATTTTGTAACAAGAAAATAAAAATTAATTGTTGAAATATTCATTCAAGAAAATAAAAAAATTAATTAGTTTATTTTAAAAAATAAATATATAAACTAAAAAATAAAAATGCTTTAAACAGTTTTATAATGGTTAATAATTATAATGATTAAGTGAAAATCTTAATATTGATCAAGTATAAGGTAAAAGAAAGAAAAATTTTAATTTTTTCTAAAGGATTTACTAAAGCAAAAGATATAGAATCTTAATTTTTGCTATCTTAAACAGCTAACTTGAAGTGCATAAATTGGTTATTGAAAAATTATTTAAAAATAAAAACATATAAATATATAACTTAAACAACTAAATTCTATTTACATCAGTTTTCTTGCTTACTCCATTTGATATAGAGCAAATATATGTAACAAATGAGCAACAACGCTATAGCAATCCTATAGAATATAATATGATTTTAGGTTTCCACCAACAATTCAATAATAAATGATTTCGTTTCATCAGAATTGCTTAAAGTCACCAAGAATTTTTAATTTTAATTATTCAGATTATCGACTTGAATAATATTATCCAAATCTATCTTTTTTATTATCAGTCCAAGTTAGTCATATTACACAGTATATAATTCGTCATTATGCGCATGAAAGAAGGAATCCTTAAATACAGAATTTATATTTAATTTATAATGAAAGTCTATATACTTGCTATCATAAATTTAATTATTAGTAAACTTACAAAGGAAGATGGATTGTTCTTGCTACTATATGTAAAACAAGTAATTCTTACCTATTAGGAGTGTATTCGATTAATAAAATGATGGATTGAATAAAACAATCTAGGACAAATAAATTAACTCATCCTTTAATTCAAAAAAATGCGAACCGAAATGAGCAAAGAGCAATACAATTTTGCAGTTATTTATAAGCCTAATTGAAAGAATGGCATCAAATTGACTAAAGTCCACAAAAATTCCTAATTGTCGTAAAGCGACTATAAGATTATACTTTTTGAGTGTTTCTCTATATCTGAATATCAATTAATTTTTAAAATCTAGATAGATCATGCATAATTATTCATCATCATCTTTTGAAAAATCTATAATATTTATGCGGAGTTCTTCATCAACATATTCTAATGGCTTTGTATCAATGTTTTCAAGGGAATATATTCTCAGTAAGTTAAACTAGCTGGTATATAATGAATTATTGTAAAGATATACAACTCCTCGATGAGAAATTTTGAATTACTATTCTACAATTTCTTCGTAGTCTTATTCAGAATTCAATACTGATATTGATGTTCGATCGATTAATAATATATAAGATTTATGCTAAACAACTTATTTTATAGTTTTTTTTATAATTTTTCTCCAAATCTATTTACTTTCTATATTATAAATTAATAAGGTCTACCCATTCACTGTATAGATCATATTATCAAATCCGAAATGCTAGGTTTACCTGCTAATATCATAGGTCATATTTATATATTGTTCAAGTTCTAATTTTGGTTTTTATTAAAGATGATTTACAAAAATTTTATCAACTGAACCAGAATAAAATTTATCATCTAACTTAATTATATTAGTATTTTCATTAAATTAAACCTAATATGTTGGTTATTTTATTGATATTCTTCTATTCTATTGATCAAGCCTAGTAATGTACTATTTACATTTTTAGTTGAATTGGTTTTCAGCACAAATGTTCATTTTAAATGGTTGATGATATTCGACTTAATCAGTGTCATAAGAAAATCTAATGTTTATTGAATAATAATAACATTTAAGATTATTTTGATAAGAAAAACAAATATGTTCATTTCGGGCCTTAACATCATCAAATTTATCAAGTTGCATGTTAAATACATATAATTGTGACAGTGGTAAGTTACTGTTAAAAACATGAAGGGTTTAATTATCAATTATGTAAAACAGATAATCCTCAGTTTGGATTACTTTTGATGTAATTCCAAAATAATGTCCGTAAAGTTCCACATTTCCTGAAATGAGATATCTATATTTTGATACTTTATTGTATACTATAATTTTCTCTGAGCATACTAATATTAATTTAAAATGTAAAACTACTAAACTAAGAAAATTATTGCACAATCTGATAGTTTAAGTATGGAATGTATGAAAAAAAGTATTTAGGATAATAAGAGATTAGTAAATTAGTATTATTTTTTAAATATATGACATTATTCTGCATATCATAATAAAGAAATCTTTCCTCCTCATTTAATTTTATCTCAGCATCTGAGCGTATATCGAAAAAATAAAATCTTAATGTTTCATTTGTTGAGCATATACAAAATTATTTTGTACAGAAAAATAGTTCAAAATTTCTTTCACATCCAATTTGAATTAGCGAAAAATCATCTTTATTAACAAAAAAATACAATCCATTATCTTTCACAACATATCCTTCATTAAATGAATAAATGTTCTAAAATAAAATCAATTTCTCTCCATCAATTTCAGTTTAATTAAGTAACTTCATTGATGATTTTATCATATTATATTCTAATATATGTTATTTCGTGAAAATTATTAAAAATGTTTAACTAAAAAAATCGGCATCAAAGTAAAATTGTTAAACGTTTTATTGAATTTCCATGTCAATAAAATGGCTATAATTTACTCTTATTTTATCTTAAAATTGTTTCTCCATATAGATATTTATATTTAATATTCCCCCTATTAGTAGAAAACTCTAGAATTTATCTAAAAGATTGTATCTCTTGAATTGAAAATTTGGGTCAAATAGTATCATGGATTTTTCATATTCATAATTAGTAATTATATAATGATTTAAGAAATTAATTTTATCTATGAATAAAGTCTAATTTGTTATCCTCAGGTAAGATCTTTAAGTTAGGCCATAAGTAGTTAGATGGGATTTGTTAGCAATGTAAAATTCATTCAAATCTCTGTTAGCAGTTATAAAGTCATCAGTGAATTCTTTATTGATTTCAAATAATTTTTAGAGATCCATGCAAAATATAGAAATTTTAGTCCTTGTTTAAATAATCAAATAATTTTTCTTTATATCAATTTTGATTGGAGGATTGCCTAAGATGTGTTCTGTACATTCATAATAGCATATTAAAACAATATTTGATGAAACAATATAATTATGTAGGTTATGTTTGTGAAACAAAAAAAATACTATTGGAAATTTGACTTATGCATAAAATTTACTTAGATCGACTTAATTAGCATAAACTACTTGATAATTATCTTGAAAAATTATGTTAAAAACATCTACCTTGTAATCAGATACTAGTATTATTTAATTATCGTCAAGATGTGCTGAATGAGCGTCGTTATCAAAGTTGAGTATATTACAAATTTAATATTAATTTTTATTCTGACATAATACCATAAATTAGTCTTGTTAAATAAAAACTAATGATCTATAATCATATATTTAAAACATTTTTCTCAATCTAACCTCTTTGTAATATGAATAGTAGAAGGATTACTATACTTTGTTTTTAATATCAAACCACACGATAATATTGCTTACAGAATCTTAACAATCTATCACAATTTATGATTTGGATATAAAATAGAATGTATAACATTCAAAATTAAGTTATAAATAATAATAGTCCCTTTATGATAATTCATCAATATATTGTTTTGACAATATTGTTTTATTATCCATTTAATATAATATCCAAACATAATCCTCTTTTACATATTCATTTTACTTCATATCGATAATTTTATGCATTTGATGATTAATTTCATTGATTAAAACTATTTCATTATTAACTCTTATAATTTTTTGATTCATGCTTTTTTCATAAGCTTCTTTATAACTCAGTATGAAATCTTCTTGAGGATTTGTGATCATGAAGCCTATCTAATATTCATATATTTCTTATTTGAGCATAGCTTAAGCATAGGAAACTAATAATATGATCATCTATTTATATAATTTTAATATTATTGTTCAAGAATAATACATTTGAGCAAATTCTGATTAAATTCTATATTGACGTCTTTTAATGAAGATATTTTAATCTATATAAATATTCCATAATTGTAGTGAAAAATTGAACAATTTCAAATAATGCTGATTATTTTTCTGAATAATATTATTATGTTTCAATTAAAAGATGATGTAATAGACTTCTATGCAAAATATAGAAACAAGAAGGAGAATAAATGTTACATATTATCGGATATAAAGTTCATTGTGCCTGAAAGATATTAGATCTTGTAAATCAGTAATATCAAAATTAATAATAGTTGGTTAGGGGGCCTATGGGATAGTGACTGCTGCTTTGGATTTAGAGAAACCAATTGATGACAATATGGTAGCAATCAAGAAAATAGAAAAAGCCTTTGAACATAAAATATTTGCAAAAAGAACTTTAAGAGAATTGAGATTGGCAAGACTAATGAATCATGAAAATGTAATATATTTTCAATTTAGGTATTAGGCATCAAAAGCATACTGTTACCTAAAAGTAGAGAAGAATTTCATAATATGTAATAATCTTTAAATTTAATTAGATATGTGGTAACAGAACTTATGGAGACTGATCTATACCAAATAATTAAAAAATAACAATTGGAAGATGAATAAGTTAGATTCTTTTTGTACTAAATTTTACGAGGACTTAAATATATTCATTCAGCAGGAGTTTTACACAGGGATCTAAAACCAAGAAACCTTTTGGTTAATGCCAATTGTGATTTGAGAATATGCGATTTTGGATTGGCTAGAGCCATAAACCAGAATATTAAATCTGATCACCTCACACACTATGTGACCACTAGATGGTATAGAGCACCAGAATTGTTATTGTCATGGAATGACTACAACTAAGCAGTTGATGTATGGTCAGTCGGGTGCATTTTTGCAGAATTATTGAATGGAAAACCCTTTCTACCAGGAATGAACACAAAAAATTAAATTTCTCTAATATTTTAAACTATAGGAACACCAAGTGAAGAAGATCTAAATTCTATCCCGAAACATAAATATAGAAGATTGGCTAGAGAATTCCCTAAACATCCAGGGAAAGATTTTAGTGCACAATTTCCAGGTGTGCCTCCTGAAGCTTTAGATTTGTTAAGGAAGTTTTTGAAAATTGACCCTAAGCTGAGAATTACGATAGATGATGCGCTAAACCATCCTTATCTGAGTTAGTTCCATAACGAGGAAGACGAACCAGTATCAGTGCCTGTCCAAATGGTAGATTTTGAATTCGACTAGCATAATCTAAACCTTCAGTAAATAAAAGGTAATTTATAAAATATCACAATTAGATTGTTTATATGAAGAAATTCTACTTTATCATTTTAGTGAATTTAGATAATAATATGAGTTACATAGAAAGAAAGGAGAGCCAATAATTTAGCATATTATTCATAACTCGAATTCTAAATAGTATAATCCTGAACTCGATTATGATCTTGAGTCTTCAGGAGACGAATATTGATTATTATATTTATTATATTGGGATTATTTGGATACACCTATTTATGTATTGATGATAATTTATTGAAATACTAACTTTTAAATTTTCTCATTTGCTCGAATTTTTAATTTAGAATATAATATTATGAATTTATATCATTATATATACCAAATCATCAACCTTATTTTTTTTGAGAAAATATTGTTGTATATTTATTACACCTACATGTGGGGAATGGAATACATTTACAACCCTTTATGTTTCCATCTTATTACTGTATTTTAGATAGCTATTTTGTTGTTTATGGATTGTTTATCTCTTGAGTAAATTTTTTATCAAATTGTATGACTCTCAAATGTTATAGGATGGGCTTTGATTTGTATAAAATCTCTATAAGGTCCCAATCTTTTATTTATAATTGTATTAGTTATTTATTTTCCTTAATCTCCTATTCCTTAAAGTAAACTCTCCAATTCTCGAGGTTTATATCTTCTTTTTAAGATACAAAATCTTTGAGCTGTTATAGATTCCAGAGCGGATTGATTTTCGCCAGGATTGGAAACTTTTTGTTTATTGATATCTTAATTTATAGCTACCAATTAAATTGCACTACATCTACAATATCATTTATTATATTCCTAATGTGGTTAGAGTTTGATTTAGGTCTAATATTGTGAAATCATTTATATATAAAATGATTCGCGTTATTGGCCTAGATGGAATGTAAATTCTTCTACAGCCAATGTTTATTTGATAAAAATATCTATTTTATTACTAATCAAGTGTATTATATTGTGATATATAAATTTTAATTCATAGTTGCCTCTTTTCATCTATTTTGATGATATTTTCCCATGGCAATAAACATAGATAAGTTTTAACTCAAGATTTTTTATTTTTGATCTATTCAAAACATCATGTAATGTTTTTAATGGAGAGACAGTTATTTAAGTTATTGCATCAAGAAATTTTATTCTAAATGTGAGCTTCTTTTAGAATTATTTCAATTAACAATCTATCTACGATCCATCGATTTTGAATTCATAAATCATATTAGGCGGCTGAATTACAATTATATCCTTGTCTTAAATTAAATATTATGAAAATTTTTATCTCTGGTCTAATATCACGTTTGAAAAAATTAACTAGAATTCTTTAAGATTTTGAATAGTAATATTCTTAAATAGTTTCATTAAGAAGTCTCCAATAATTTGCTTTTAATTCACCATCTAACCTAGAACTATCTGTTGATCCTTTACCTGAATGTCGAAATTCACAATCCTAAAGATATAAATTATATCTTACCCTTTTTTTTGACAAGCTACCAAATTATTTTAATCTAATTCTCTTAAAAACCTCTTTTTCTTTTGCTTTAGTCTATCACAGTAAACATTGAGTTTGACCCCTGGATATATTCTTTGCTTTAGTCTATCACAGTAAACATTGAGTTTGACCCCTGGATATATTCTATTCAATTTTTTGTGTAGATCTTAAACTTTATTTTAGTAATTCATTGTTAGGTTGAGTCTTGTGGTTCTATCATCTACCTACACTGCTATATTAAGCTAAAATGCAAATGGAGTAATATCTATAATTTAATCTATCAAATAGCGATCTAATTCATAATCCTCAATAATTATGGTTTATTCTTGTATGCACATCAATAGGAAATTTTTATTTACTTCAAACTCTAACCTTGAGCGATCTCTAATCTGTGAAACTGAAGTATTATTAGTAACATTAATTTTTAATGACCCCTAAATGCCTCACTTAAATATCGTAGTATCTAAATTATTTTTATATTACTGTTTCAAAATTAAACAATCCAGTCCTATTATTCCTAACTCCTTGATACTTTAATTAGTGAAGATTTACATTTTATTATGGTAAAATAGTAGATTTCCATTGATTTTAAATTTCTCTTTTGTGATAACTTCCAATTCCTTTATCTTTATATTTAGTCTAATTGAAATTGAATCAATTTTCCTAGATCTAGTATAAGACTTTAGTTTTCAATTTGCAGAACTTACCAAAGTGTAATAATGTTAGATTTAATTTGTACTTAATTTATATTTATTTTCATATTTAACTATTCTTACCCTAATAAGCACAAAAATTTGTGTTTAATATTTTAAATTGCACTTTAAGACATAAGACAATTTCATCTATTTTTCTAAAAATACCTTATTGTTGCCCATACACCATTTTATAAAAAATTATTATTTATTATAAAGATATAGATAAGGTTATTACTGTCATATCATCAGAATTTAAATAAAAAATTAACTTTATTCTTATATATTCTTAAAACATATAATTAAATAGAATCACTAAATCGGTTGTCATCATATATTTTTATTCTATTTACCTATTGATAAGAAATCGATTAAATTTAGTATTTTTTTTATCAATCATTGATAAAGAAGAGAAAGGACAAGAGATAGCTTGTTCGATCAAAAACAAAAGTTTGTACCATCAAAAATATTCAAATATTAATAGTATAAAGTACAACAAACTTCAGGCTAGTGCTAAAAATGTTCCTAAAATGTTTGGGAATTAATTTTTGTCTAGCCAATCCAAATACAATATTGAAGATTTTCAATAGTTTTGTTACGATAACTAATCACAGAGAATATTTAGAAATTTTTGGAAAAGAGCCTTATAATAGATTTATTATAAAGTAACAAAATAGAATCTGCAAGCTCTTTATAGGATTTATTGAGTTCTAGCCATAAGTAAAGATCCTGAGCACTTTAGTTGTAATAGAATCAAGAATTATTGATGTATATTTATCTTTTGTTGATTTATGTGATTTCTATTAAATTTTTTTTTTTCTCTAGTTTTCTAGTGTGATTTTTAATCTATATCATTAATATCTTCATGATTCTCTAGTTTCCACCAGATATTATTATAAAAACTTAATACAATATAAATAATTATAAATTTAATGAATAAATTTTGTCCTAATTTAAGATTTTTTACTAATAAGTAATCCATTAATCCCAGGCTTAAAGAATAATTGAGAAAATATATTTCCCCCTTAAAAAATTTCTTTAACAAATTAAATTTCATTCTTTCACAACAACAAAAAATATGGATTTTTTTATAATTCGAACAGTAATTTAGATATGATAGATGATAATTATTTAATATTTTAATTTTTATACATAATAATAATTTAATGTTAGGAACCAATCTTTAGGCTCTATCTATTTTGTCTTTTGTCAGTTATTAAAAAATGAAGAATATTTGAACTAATATAGAAATTAGGATATTAATGATTACTAGACATCCTATGATATAACGAGTATCATCTGAAAGCATAGAAAATATATAATTACTCTATCATCGATTGCACATATTGATTGATTGATTGATAAACCCTTTTTGGGGAAAATCATTATATTAATCATTTTCTCTGAATGACTCTTCTTCTTGTGCCCAGAGTGTGTGGAGTCGTTGCGCTGCTCATGGGCTGGTTAGAGCTCCTAAAACACATAACGTAACTCAGTTTTTGCTGAGAGGACCCCAATCTCAATCCTTTCTTTTTTTTAAGGTGGCCCTGATTATTTTCTTATGCTACTACAAAGGACAGAGTACTAAGTCTAAATCAGAAGCTTCCGAGTGACAAAGGGAGCAAGGCTTTACCAATCTCATCCAACGGGATTTGGAATAAATTTAAGGGAGATTATGAGTGTCACCTTCAAACGAGTATTCTCACTCATATATTCTACTCCTTAATAGTCAACGGGCAATGAAGAAAAGACGATTGACTACAATCCATGTGGACAGGGTAGGTAAATTCTTTCAATGGACATCAGGCATATTGTAAAAACCAACATAAGAACAAATATGCAAAAGTCTGGGACTCCATTTTGGATAAGGGTCTTGACTGAATCAAAGGGCTTATAGCTAATTATGAAAGCAACATAAATGAATCAAATAAAAAACTGTAGGCAGTTTGAATTAATGTTTTATGATAAAAGTAAACTACAGTGATAATATATGCAGACTTTCTAATTAGATTTATAAATGGATATAAAATAGCAGATTAATCATTTATTTTAAGGAATCACTCACCAGGAGGAATACTTTATTGCTCAAACCCAATTATAATAATATAGGTTTTTAAATTGAAGGAGCTAAAAACATTGTGAGAAAGTTGTTTTAATAAGTGAAATTAATCATAGAATGGATCAAATAATAGACATGAAATTGAACGATTGTGAAAAGAGGACCATGTTTGGATATTGCATTTAAGAGATGATAAATCTATATTGTCTAAATAATCCATAAATGATTTGTAGATCATAAATTGCTATAGACTGCTAGATTTCATAAGCAATACTATCGTATTGTTTTACATTAAAAATAAAATTTAATAATCATTTTACTAATCATATTATCAAGTTGTTAAATTGAGAAAGATGCCGTTAAGGGTAAATCTAAATAATTAGTACTAATTTAATAAGATCAATTCATATTTTGTTACTCCTCGTTAAAATAAATACTAAATTTGTAATTAGTTTATATTTAAACAATGCACATACAGTATACAGTATGTATCTATTCATATTAAATAACTTTACTTCCTAAATATGTAGCAATTACAGACAAAAAATTCACCAACATTTAATTGAAACAAATACTGTATCATTTTATTAATCCTATTACTTAAGAACAATATATCTTTTTTCAGTTGTAATTTGTTATTAAAATTATTTCAATAATTAAAAAACCTTTGTTAATATAAGTTATTTAATTCTATTTCATTGACTAATTATTCGACTTAAATAGTTTTAATGAAAAATTGGTAAAGTTTCAAAATATACCACATATTAATAATTATTTCATCATGACCAATAAAAATTTGCACGAAGTTTTGTTGCTTAATACAGGTCAATTGAAGTTTTATGGATTAACTTAGAGTCCCTATACTAGGATAAAAAATTAAAGATGGTTAACTCCTATCGATAAACATTTTATTAATATAAAATTCAATGGATTATTTAAGTTAGGATTATATACTTTTTTACGAACAATTTAAATTTAAGAGTTACTCTGATTTTACAGTGAGTTAAATCAAATTTGTCCTCAAAGGAGGATCTCTGAATTTCACCTTTTATGTCTAAGTCTAAGTCTCAGACAATGATTATTTTATAGGTACCTAACACTAAAATACTTTTTATTTGGTTAAAATTAAAGATAAGAAGATTTTAATAACTAATCTAAAAATCTTTCTTTTTTGAGATAGATATCAAATTTCAATGATGCTTATTATTTTAACAATTCAACTAATGTCCTCCAAAATTTTATAATGCGATTACTAAAGGATTAAATTGAGTTTGTTTAATTCAAATGTTAATAGGTTAAGAATTACTTTGGTGCATCAACATATTATGTGTTTGTTATAATTCTCTTAAAGTATCTCACAATGCTAGATAAGGCTCCTGGGATACACCTTTATATATCATAATCAGATTAAATACATCATTTAACTTATGTAAATGACAGAATAACATTATATATAATTAAGATAATAATTTGAAAATAAAATTTTATGTTGATAATAGATTTTTTTTTAAAGAAATTCAGACAAAAAATATTATTTTGTGCGGTAGCTTCAGAATTATAGCAATTTTTAGTTTAAATTAATATTGGGGTGTTCAGATAGATAATATTGTATAATAGGTTATCAAATTTCAGATTTGTTATTTCAGAAAATGTGGAATTGTATGGAGAACAGTTTTTTATAGACATCATAAGTGATACAATCTAACCACTATTTATGTAACATTATCAGTGAGCAATAATGTGTAACTAAATGCAAATAGATAAATTTTGTGAGGTTAAAGGTCACAATAAACACATATGTTTTAAATAAGAAAATAATCTTAAATGTTTATTTTTATTCCATAAACATTAAATTTAACTACAAGTAGACGAAGTCTAAGAAAAAATGTGTCTTCAGTACAAGAAAATTTATCTAATCGATTAAAGTTTACAACAAGATAAAAGGACAAAGCATACAGTATGATTATTTAAGTGCTTACTTATATTTTGAGACTGGCTACCATAATTACATTAAAGCGAAATTGATTTGTGAAAAGTACATCGATTTACCGATAAGAATAGAATTTTAAAAACTATGTTTTATGAAATGCTAAACCAACTAACTGAATTTGATCAAGAATGTTGTAATATTTATTTAGACAATTTATTAAATTATGGTAGTTCTGTTGTTTTAGTCAACCCTCCATGTAATTAAAAGATACGATTAGGAGGAGGTTTAATTGTGATCTAGACAATAGGATTTTGAAGTGCATAATACATAAAAGTTAAAAAGGGATTGAAATAATTATTCATTATAAAAATATAATTGGATAGTAGTGAGAAGGACCATTTGTAGGTTCAATTTTTATAAACAATTAATAATTAGATTGGTATTCTTTATAACCAGACAAAATTAACATATTCAAAATGTTAATGATAATTAATTTTTGAAGTATTCAAAATTACAAAGAAATAATGACTACCTGAAGCTTTCTTAGTTGCCTAAAATGAGTCTGTGCAAGAAGATTCAATAAATAATTTACAAAATCAATACAATTTGACCTAGATTCTTTTAAAAAAATAAGTAATAAAAATTTGAATGAAATATATACGATAAACTTGATAATCAATGATAAAATAAAAATAAACAAAATCAAAAACAAAAATATAATAATTTTGAAATTTTGAAAAAATATCATGATAATACTTTTTTCCCTAATTCATCTAATATTTCATCTATTTTATATTAAATTTATCACCTCTTTATCTATATACATCGCCATGATATGGATTAATTTTAATACATTAATCCAAACATTCTAACGCTTCTTTTTTTTGCCCTATCGATTGTAATACCCGAGCTATTATAAATTTAAAATACTGCAACCTTTATTTTAATATGCATCAACATAATTTGGATTAATTTTAATACATTAATCCAAACATTCTATTGCTTCTTTTTCTAGCCCTAAATCATCTAATATCTGAGCTATTATAATTTAAAATACTTCAACCTTTCACTGTATATCCATCACCATGATTTGGATTAATTTTAATACATTCATCCAAACATTCTATTGCTTCTTTTTATTGCCCCTGCTATCTTAATATCTGAGCTAAAATAATTTAAAATACTTCAACCTTTCACTGTATATCCATCACCATGATTTGGATTAATTTTAATACATTCATCCAAACATTCTATTGCTTCTTTTTATTGCCCCTGCCATTTTAATATCTCAGCTATTATAATTTAAAATACTTCAACCTTTCACTGTATATCCATCATCATGATTTGGATTAATTTTAATACATTAATCCAAACATTCTATTGCTTCTTTTTATTGCCCTAAATCATCTAATATCTCAGCTATTATAATTTAAAATACTTCAACCTTTCACTGTATATCCATCACCATGATTTGGATTAATTTTAATACATTCATCCAAACATTCTATTGCTTCTTTTTATTGCCCCTGCTATCTTAATATCTGAGCTAAAATAATTTAAAATACTTCAACCTTTCACTGTATATCCATCACCATGATTTGGATTAATTTTAATACATTAATCCAAACATTCTATTGCTTCTTTTTATTGCCCTAAATCATCTAATATCTGAGCTAAAATAATTTAAAATACTTCAACCTTTCACTGTATATCCATCACCATGATTTGGATTAATTTTAATACATTCATCCAAACATTCTATTGCTTCTTTTTATTGCCCCTGCCATTTTAATATCTCAGCTATTATAATTTAAAATACTTCAACCTTTCACTGTATATCCATCACCATGATTTGGATTAATTTTAATACATTCATCCAAACATTCTATTGCTTCTTTTTATTGCCCTAAATCATCTAATATCTGAGCTATTATAATTTAAAATACTTCAACCTTTCACTGTATATCCATCACCATGATTTGGATTAATTTTAATACATTCATCCAAACATTCTATTGCTTCTTTTTATTGCCCCTGCCATCTTAATAACCGAGCTATTATCAATTTAATAGATCACCTTTATCTTTATATCCATCACAATAATTTGGATTCATTTTAATACATAAATCCAAACATTCTAACGCTTCTTTTTTTTGCCCTATCGATTTTAATATCATAGCTATTATCAATTTAATAGATCACCTTTATCTTTATATCCATCACAATAATTTGGATTCATTTTAATACATAAATCCAAACATTCTAACGCTTCTTTTTTTTGCCCTATCGATTTTAATATCATAGCTATTATCAATTTAATAGATCACCTTTATCTTTATATCCATCACAATAATTTGGATTCATTTTAATACATAAATCCAAACATTCTATCGCTTCTTTTTATTGCCCTATCGATTTTAATATCATAGCTATTATCAATTTAATAGATCACCTTTATCTTTATATCCATCACAATAATTTGGATTCATTTTAATACATAAATCCAAACATTCTATCGCTTCTTTTTATTGCCCTATCGATTTTAATATCATAGCTATTATCAAAATAAAATAAATCAACCTTTTTTTATATAAGCTTTAGTATTTTATGGTTATAAATCAATTAACTAATTTAAATACTTTATCGATTTGTCTCTTAAACCTAATCCATTAAATAGGTCACCTTTTAAATCTTTTATATAATTACCCATTCTACAAATTTGATGCTGATTGTATTCTTAGTGTACGTGTATGTCGAGAATCCTTAAATTTTTCATCCTGGGAATAACTTTTGATATATCTTTATTGAAGAAGTAGTGGAATTTCTCAAAAACATTTAAAATTTATAATTCCTTATTTTATTGAAGAATTTCATTATCAATCTTTTCCTTATAAATCATTTTTTACGGTGCATCTTCAATATGATTAATATTATCAATAATCTGATTAATAATTTTTAATACCATAAATTTATACATCTGCTAAACACTCATTTAAGTACTCTATTTTATGGCCTCTTATATTTTGCATATGACATCTTTAATATTTTCTATTAAATCATTTTTACAAAACTCAACTATCAATATTTTGTTTTATACTATTTTATTGTTCAGTTTGGTTAATCATTCCAGCTAATATTAATTCTATGTTATTTAGATCACTTTAACATAACTCATCAATGAACTATTCTATGCTTGCACTTTAGCTTTCCTAATGCAGATAACTTTCTAAAGTGATTTTTTTAATTATCTCATTGATTTGTTCCACAATTTGCTCAGCGTATTCATATTCTTTATATCTTTTTTACCAAAATTGAACGTATTATTCAATTTCTTTAAGCAATAGAAACCTATTTATTCGACATGATTTTTCTATATTTGCAATTCTTTCTTGCATATCTTTTTTTAATTTATCTATATTCTTATCAAGCTCTTCTAACGATATAATGTCTGAAAATTAAAAGTCTTTATGCTTTTAATGTTTTTCATTAACACATTTCATGCATACTCTTCTTGATATTTAATCACAATATGCATTTTAACAGATCCCTATAAGTCTGTGCCCTTGATGCGTTATAATCTGACATTTAGATTCTATTAGTGTTTGAATCATTTTAAAAAAATATATGAAATACTGAGTGGAAGAATCTTATTTAAATACTCTTGATAATAGAATTACAATTTTATTAATAAAATAATTAACAGATAATAAACTTATATTTGAATTCAGCAATAAAAATAAAATGAAATTTTGGGTTCTTTATTATTTCTTACAGTAAGCTAGTTAAAATTATTCATTCTTGTAAAGATAAAACCTGGTATTTTAGGTTCATCATCTTAGAACTCTTTATCCTCAAATCTATAGTATTGATATCATATTTAACTTTTCTCAATATTGCATATAATACCTAAAATTTTCTGTATGAGTTTGATATTGCTTGAAATTGTTATCAATATTTCATTATCGACGATATGATATTGGATTTTAAATGAACTTAGTTTATATTTATATTTAAATTAAACCTATCCTTACCTTAATATGCAGAAAAATTTGTATTTAGTATTTTATATTACTCCTTGATAAATAAGACTATAACATTTATTGTTATATTGAAATTCTCTATTTCAATTGGAACCTCCCTTTCATACTCGAGCAAAATAATAATATAGCTAGATGGTTCTATCTTTATCCTGATCTTTTATTTATCATAAATAAAATATTCATCCAATCTTAATTTTGAATCTAATTTTATATCATTTAAGTAAAGTGCAAATATGATGTTCTAAGGTATGTTCTAGAGAGATCGAATATCATCTTAAATCTCTTGAATATATGCCTATGAATCGAATTTAAATTACAATTCGTCTCCCTAATAATTCACGTCCAAAGTGACATATCTATAAATTTTATTAAGGAAATGAATACTTTCTCTAAATTGAAGCAATCAAAGGTATTGATTAATATTTAAAAAATCTAATAACTTAGAATTTTTATCCAGCTTTCTATTATTTTAATACAAATTGAGCATCTCAGAAGTGTCTAGTTTTCTTCACATCGAGACATACTTCCTCATTAGTCGAATGTAAATAAAATGACTTCTAATATATATTACCCTCATATTAAATTGATAATTCAATTTATGTTTTCTCTGGATTAGCTAAGATGATTTTGCTATTCTAAATGCGTTAGTACTCGTAGAAGTAACGATCATGATCTAAAATTTTATCATTCCATCTCGCTAATATTTCCTTTGATTCTGGACCCAATTCAATTTTTATTAATTCCACTACATCTGCAATTCTCTATTTCTCGTGTCTCCTAATATTATCTTTACTTTTTTATGGTTTATGCTTTAAAAATTTAACCTTCTTTTAAATCCTCATATTTAAAGATTTTTTGTGACCTTAAGTATTGACCATCTTCAAAAATCTTTAATGGTTTGCTATTAACTATAATAACCTCCTCTTATTTGGCCGACTAAGGAAGATCATGAATCATTATTCTTCAACAACTAGTAAAATAGATTAGCTAGTTAAAAAGTTATCTTACAACGTATAAATAATATCTTGCATATAATATTACATTATTTCAGTAAGGCCTACATTAAATAGAATTCTCTATGTTCGATTTCATCAGATAAATCGAATTAAAATTTATTCTATTTACTAATTTATAAGCAAATCGATTAAATTTAGTATTTTTTTTATCAATCATGGATCAAGAAGAGAAAGGACAAGATATAGTTTGTTAGCTCAAAAAGTAAAAGTTTGTTCCATCAAAAATATTCTAACAGTAGACAGAAAATATTAATAGAATAAATTACAACAAACTTTTAACAAGAAAGGCCAATGCTAAAAATGTTCCTAAGATGTTTGGGAACTATTTTATGAAGTATTTGATGAAGGTTTGCAAGAATAAAGTCAAATCCTTACCTTTAGAACTCCAGAAATTCATTCTTAAAGGAGAATAGACTAGCCAATCCAACTACAATATTGAAGATTTTCAATAGTTTTGCTACGACAACTAATCACAGAGAATATTTCAGAAGTTTTTGGAAAAGAGTCTTATAATAGATTTATTATAAAGTAATAAAGTCGAATCTGCAAGCTCTTTCATAGGTTTTATTGAGTTCTACTAAGCCATAAGTAAAGATCCTGAGCACTTTAACTGTAATAGAATCAAGAATTATTGATGTGTATTAATCTTGTGTTGATTTATGTTATTTCTATTAAATATATTTTTTTTCTCTTGTGGGGATGTTGAGTTTATATAATTTATATCTTCATGATTCTATAATTTCCACCAGATATAGTTCTAAAAACTTAATAGAATAGTAATAAATATAATTGAAATCAATTGATTATAATAAAAATAATGTATTTTGATTAATAATTTTATCAATAATTTTATTCTAAATTAAGATTTTTAGGTAATTAATAATCCTATTAATCCCTAGCCTAAAGAATGGTTGGGGAAATTATGTTACTGTCTACATCATGCTTTAGAACTTGACTAATTAAAAAAATTATAATGTTTATTTGGGAAAATTTAAAAATTAATTCATAATATTATTAAATTTATTCATATCACAAGCATTTTTTAATCTTGGAAGCCAATTTTTAGGCTCTATCTGTTAAGTCTTTCATGAGTTGTTAGAAAATGAAGTACAATTGTACTTGTATGGAAATTAAGATGATGCTAATTATCAGCCATCCTATATTATAACGAAAGTTATCTGAAAGAACAGACACCTAATTTTGATATATATTAATTACCTTATCATCAATCGCACATATTGTAAACACCAGCATTAGTAGAAATATGCAAAAGTCTGGGACTCCTTAATGGATTGAGGTTTATAATGAGTCAAAAGGATTATAGCAAATTATGAATGCAACATTAATGAATGAGATCAAGCAACTGAATGCAGTTTAGAATAATGGTTGATTATAGAAGTAAACTACAGTAATAATGTATGCCGACTTTCTTGATAGGTTTATAAACGAGTATAAAATAGCTTATTGATCATTTATGTTTAAGTTTTCAAATAATGTTCCATAAATTTGCAGAAACTTTTTGTTTTTTAACAAAGTCAAATCTTAATTACAAGCCTTCCAAGTTAGCCTCAACAAATATAAACACAAAATAAGGCTAGTGTATGCTAAAATATAGTTTAATAGTATCATTTTATATTCGAGTTAACTCAAATCAAAGCAATATAGTTATAATACTATTGCAGAAACTAAATCCAAATAACATAGATTAAGTAGTTTTATAAAGTAGGAGAAAGTATTATCAACAAAAAATTTACTTCTTGATACTATCTTAGTCAATATGGTTTATTAACTGTTAGAAACTAACTTTTATTCTGTAATTGATTGGAGATATTGTTGCTCTGTTCCTATTTTTTATAGTTATAGTCTTGTTTTCTTTACATAAGTTTTTCTTGATAATGTTTTTATAATAATTTAGGCTATGAGGTGACCTATAATTAAAAATGCTAATAAACCAAAAGTCTAATATGTATTATTGATAAATAATGGATCTGTTCCTTTTTCTAAGAAATGAGGCGGGCTTTCTCTGTAATATGGATCCTAAGGCTGATTAAATTAAGGCAATGCCGAGCTAGGAAATAGTTAGATATCCTCCCAAAGTGAGTTTTAAAATATTAATTAAACATTCAATGGAAACTATATATTTATGTAGTAGAGATTGTTAATCCAGCTTAAGATATCAAGGATAGTTAAATAATATGAAAAACCCCCTAAGAAGGCAAGTAACGGCCCTAACAATTATAATAACAATTTAAACTAATTCTGAGCTGATTAGACATTTTTTGATTGTTCTATCTATTATTCAGAGTAATATATTTATCTTCTTGGGATTATAACAATTTCTCTTGGATCATTATCTAGGAACCTCGATACTATTTGTGGCACAATTATTCTGATTAAATTTGATTCAGTAATAGTCTTTTTATAATTAAATTAGAAATTGCATTATTCATTATCTATGGTGAATGTATAATTAAACTCATCTTATGTAAAATTATCTATCCTTATCTAAAAGCTTTAACATAACAATTCATTTGCCTACATAATATTATTAGTTTATTACCTTTTAATTATAATTAATCTAAATCAAGGTTTTAGTAGTCGTATTAACATAATTGGCTTCAATTTATTTCTCAGGGATTTTATTACACACATTATCCTCACAGTTAAATCCCTTTTATTCTAAACAATCCAATGAACAACTTAGGATATTGATGAAAAATACCCTCCTTGTCCATTTTGTAAACCAAAATCACATACTTCTCCTTGTCCTAATAATCCATCTCCACAAATAGTTCGACAGATTCCTTCTTGTAACTGTTCACCTATTTAGCATTAAGGGCATTTGCCATCTTAATCAGGGATAGTACCAATTATTGGACACTCAGTACAAACTTAAAATGATGTACAGTATTTGCAATTTTAGCTGCATTAAATGCAATTGTTGTTTTGTATAAAGTACCCATCTATACATTCTGAGCAGACTATGTTGTAATTAATATAAGTGCATTTTCTGCATTTTTCTTAACATTTGTAACAAAATGACTATTATAATAATTTAATCTAACACTAATAGCCAGAATCAATCTTGCAATCTGAACAACCATCCCTATTCATTAAATTCCCATCATCACATTCTTCATTAACAGATTGTATTCCATCTCCACAATTCTTTATCATATCGCAAGATTTCTATAATAATCCTTACTGTGTGTTGCATGATAAACAATTATTTCCATCATTATAAGTCCCTTTGAGACATATGCAGTCATTATTTATTAGTTACATGGTATTTTTGCAACTTGTACATTTTTAGAGTTCATTGCAAGTTAAACATTATTTTGGACAAACTAATCATAATATTGTTAAAATACTATTGCATTATTAATCTTCCTCATAAAATCCATCTTCGCACTTGCATTAATCTACCACTCTATTAACTGGGCATTTAGTACAGGAAGACTCATTAAGACATTCTACACAAATATCCATGCAAGCTTTTGATTTAAATATTTTAAATACCTTAACATTAGCCATTAGCATTTTCGAAATAACCCTGATTGCAATAACATTTATTATTTAATAAGTATCGACCTTTTTCACAACTTAGACATATTGTTTCTGGATTGGTGCAATTAACACAGGGATATTAACATTCTATAAATATGATTTGATTTTACTTTAACACTCCATATTTTCATTTTCGTATGTTGTATCTAGACACAAACAACTAGTTCCAATTAACTCACGATCTTCATAACAAGCTGTGCAAGCTATAGAATCTGAGCAGTATTTGCAAGGAACCTTACAAGCTATGCATTGATTATTTTTATTCAAATAATATCCATCATCACAAATGCATTCACCTCTTCTTATCACAAGATTTTATATTCCAAGACATTGAATGCATTAAGTATCTGATATACATGTTTAACATAGGTGTGGACATTCTGAAATATATATTAAAGTATACATTAACACTCTTTTTGATTGATTTCATAAAATTGAGTTTTGCAAACACATTGATCAACTATTAATTCTCTTGTTGTTGGACATGAAGTACATTGAGTTTAAACCAAACATTCTGAACATTATATAGAACACTGCATACATTAGGTATCTTATTCATAATACCCACTTATACAAGGACAAAGAAATGCGGTCGATTGTCGAGTTAAGACTCTATTTATTGCACAACTTGTACACGATGATCCGTCAGTACAACTAGAGCATGTCGCATTACATTATTAACAAGAAAAGAAGTTATCCAAGTATTAGCTCACGGGGCATTCACAACTATTCAAATTAATATTAAAAGTTTTAGGACTCATGCAGGAAGTACAGTTTTAGTTGGAAGAACCACTGCATGTTAAACAGTTTTTATGGCAATCCACGCATGTACCATTAAAAAACTATGACGCCAGGCAGGCACATGTTCCATTAATCACATGTTTACTTTTCCCATGAATAGCATGAAGTGCAATTTGTGGATGTGCCAACGCATTCATAACAATTAGGATCGCATTCTAATAATATAAATATAAAAAGTACTGTCACAAAAATTAGTTTCATTAATGTAATAATTTGGCTCATTACAACTACATTAGGAGTAATTTAAATTGCATGATATAAGATATAGGTCTTCAAATGTGTAAAAGTCACATTTGATTGCTGCAAATAATATTACTCCTTACAAAATGTCTGATTGATTGGTGCTAGAGAAGTTTAGAAAAGTAGAATTTCTAGATTTAAAATTCAAACTAAAGTTTCCCATGGTGTTCTATTTTTATAAACCCTAAAATATGTTGACAAATTTAATAGACTTTGAGATATTTGTTTTAAGATCAATTTAAATAGAGCTGTCAGAGGATTGTATTTTTGCATTATAATTGTAGGATAAAAAGTCTGATTGAAGAGTGCTATATTTTACAAACTAAAGGTTATTGGAGGCAGCTATTTAATATGTTATGTCAGTTTATGTAATATTTAACTAAAATTGATTAACATTTGAACTTTGTGCCCATCCTAGAATTTATGGATATACTATCATATTATTTATTTGTTATTCGCTGAATTAATAGGAATACTAAATTTAACTAGCTTGAAGTACTCGGAAAGCCTAATTTACTTATCCATTTGCTGAATATGCTGCTGAATTTGTTCCTGATGCTTATGGTTATTGTGACTAACTACCCTCTTAATACAATAAATGATTCTATAAGCTGCTCATCCATTAAACTTTGTAATACTGTCCTAGAAAGGAACATTTAATAGTAATTTAAAAATCCTCCACAGTAACTTACCCTAAATATAAATTTATTTCATCATTAAAATTTAATTAACTAGCACCGATCAAGAATAATCCTACTTTTGGAATAATTGTATATTTGTAGCTAAATTTTATTGTTTATTATTTATCATAGATCCTATCACATAATAACAATAATGTTCCTGTTTGAGTCGATCGCTCAGGTATATATTCTAAGATATGTGATATTATTACATCTACAATTTGGTGATGAATAGTCATCCACATAT
>VMTU01000099.1:0-43174 GCA_016759055.1 Paramecium bursaria
GATAAGAACCTCCATTTATCTGAAGTGCTTGGATAATTTAAGCTGATTTAAGAGAATAAAGAATCGCTGGAATCAACTAATTTAGAAGAACAAATTGAATTTATAAGTGAGAACTATTAGAAACTAACCTAGGATGCCTATTAAAAATATACGCCTAAAGAATATAAATTATTTAATCATAATCTCAATAAGATAGTGAGTAATTTAAAAAAGAAGTAATTATAATATTTATTTTAAGTATTCTAGCTATGGAAGATCAATTAACTACCTTTAAAACAAAAATATTAAACAATTTAACAACTCTAGTTGGGCTTCCTATCAATATCGAGGATGAGCTTAGAGATTTTCCATAAATTCATGAATTGATATCAGAAGGAAAATAAATATAATACGAATTAATATACTAGGGAACTAGGGATGGATTAAACAATATAGCATATTGGTAGAAGTGTAATGACTAATCTAACTTATTGACAATTATGACATCAAATGAAAAGTTTGGAGGCTACAGTCCTTGTTAGATTAATAGCTAAAGAAATAATTATGTTCAAGATCCAACTATGAAATCATTCATCTTTAACTATGACAAAAAAGAAATTTATAACTTAAAAAATAAAGGATATGCTATATATTGTAGTGCTGACTATGGCCCAACTTTTGGAGGAGGCCATGATTTCATAATATCAAATGACTTCAATGGAGGGTATTCAAAACTTGGATACAGTTACGATACTTCGAAATACAATGTCACTGACAAGACTACCCACTTATTTGGTGAGAAGAAGCCTTAAATTAAAGAATGCAAAGTCTATAAAATAACATTCAAATGATTATAGAAGATAATTTACATAATTTATATAAAATGGATTAATAAAGAAGATGCTAATACAAGTTTCATGAGGATTATGAAGTCGAATATCTATGTGTATATCCTCTATGCTAATCCTCAAAGCTATTCTGTTCTGAGTGTTTTGCAGATGACATTCACAGGCATAATTAACCTAATAATCAACATATAATGACAAAAAGAAAATTTATGGATAAGTTAAACCTAAAACTTAGTGGAATGAAGCAATAACTAAGTGCTCATTTGCTATAAAATTATGAGAATATTTTGTAGGGAATATAAGAATAAATTAAATAATTTCAAAGTCTTACATAGTCAATGTTGTATTAGGACTAAAACAAATCAAAATTGAGATTGCAAGAATATAGCATGAATAATTGCTTTAATATTTAACAGATGATGTAATCAAATATGTCATAGAGGGAGAACGTAGGGATTTCACTAAACCTATAAATAAAATAAATCAATTAGCAGAGGAATTATTAAATGTTTCAAAAAGCATAAATTTACCTAAATTATATAGTTAACACATCCTTTAGTAAACAGGATATTAACTTATCATAGCATGTTAAATATCTAAAGATTACAAATTTATTGCATCAGGATCAAATGATTAAATTTTGAATATATGGGATTACTAGGATAAATATTTAATAAGATCTATTCCTTTGCAATAAAATATAAATGTTATTAGGTTTAGTGATGATTCAAAACAGTTGTTTGTAGGATAATCTTAAGGATATCTAGGTTAATATGATTTTAAAGACAATATTAATCAAGTATACTATGAAAAGACTCATTAATAAGGAATATTAAATATATTATTAACGAACTAGCACATATATACTTCATCAATTGATGGAACGATAAAAAAAATGAACATAGACACGAAGGAGCAAATATTTCTTATCAAAGCAAGTGATAAGAGAATAAATGGCATGTGTTTTGATTTCTTAAACAATAATCTCATAACGTGTTCAGAAGATAAGTCAATTAAGATTTGGGAATAAAATGGATAGTTAATCATTAACTCATCAAACTCACACGAAAATAGTATTAATTAAGTTCAAGTTTTTAAGTAATACTTAATAAGCTTGGACCATAATAATACTATAAAGATGTGGCTGATTAATTATAAATCAAAAGAATTAAAACAATTGAAATAATTTTAGGATAAGGATGGCATTTATAATATATCAATAGTGTAAGAAAAGTATATTTTAGCAGTTTCTAGAAATCTAGTTAAAATTTATGAATTTAGTAGTTTATATTTGGTTAAGTAATACTAACACAACGTTTAAGAATTATGTATTACGTCATTTTATATTAGTTATGTTCAAAACTAATTAGTTAAGTGATCTCGAGGGAATAGTGGTGAAGGGAAAAAGTAATAATTAAACTATTGATAGATTGCATTACAATACTCTCAACCACTTAAGAAAAAGACTATTCAGTATCTATAACTTTAATATGATATACAATATATATTATTTTAAATTATATCTTTATTTTAATATAATATAAAGAGTGAAAATGATATTATCATTTATTGATCCTAACTCAACTTATAGGTAAGATATTCAAGAAATATATCAATTATAAAATTTATATTTGTAATATATTTGAAACCCATAAAATTAAAATTAATAAATGAATACATAAGCCATAATTTATTTTTTTAAACATCAACAAAATGTTCAAAGAAGTGTAAACTATCCAAGTTTAGATCCTTTTAAAGGGTCGCGAGTGATGCACCTATTCCGGATGCAAAATTCGCTTTTTTAATTTAAATAAACGAAAATATATATTATAATCATATCATTATAAAATACATTTATTCAAAACATCAGATTTATATATTATACTATACTGCCCTAAATAAATCAAGTCATAAACAACCTAGGTCTAATTCTATAGAGTTATTGAATATGATGGTGTGATTTATAACAGATTCAGCTTGGGTATAAAGTAAATTTGGATGATGGTACTCAGTTTATTAGTGTATGATATAATAACATATTGGTCTTTGACTGTTAGTTTATTAACTGCTTCCCAATTCGAGTATCTATCTAAAATATATAATAAGTTGAAATTGTTAAACCCCTTAGAGTCAAAAGTGATTCTAAATCCATAATGCTATAAAACATGTGTTGTTACAATAATATCATAGATATCGCTAATCGATGTATTCGTAAATTGAACCTAAAGAAACTTAACTGTGTCATTTGCATATATGAATTCCTTCAATTAAATTTTACCTCTACCGTCTGGTATGATTTACCCTCTTGAGAATTCCAAGAAGTTAGTCCACAACAAACCATTCTATACATCAACTAGGAACATCTTCCATATCAATTAACCTTATTCTGTCACCTTTCTTATGGTAAAGTCATTGATATATAATTTGCTCGATTATCCAAAGTATGTATTATCTATTACAAACTATTATAATTATAAAGCATAGTTAGTTTCTGTAATTGTGATGAGATAAAACAAAACCTTGCCTGCTTCCAATCCAACTGAATTTCTATCAGATGTTAATACAACCAAGTAGTTGTTCAAAACCATAAGCTTTGCAAAATTCAATGCATCATCTAACTATTATAGTGTTCCAAACTAAACATATTATCCATTTTGTAGTTTTGAAGCGATGATGTAAGGTATTTATCCATATTTTTAACAAACTGTTATGAGATAATCCTAGCCATACACAAATACTCTCTTGCAATAAAGATTTGATTCCGTTTAATTCAAACTCAGAGGTGAGCTCGTCTAATCTAATTTCGAATTGATAAAATAAAGTTTGTCTAATGTTTGATAAACAATCTTATTATCATCAATAATAGCACTATCCTTAATATCATAGTTGAAGGTTTTGTTCGAACAAACCAAGGCCCCATAACTTACATAAATAAAAGCAAATAGTATCATAATATCAATTACAATATATATGATGTGTCAAATTTATAATACACTAATAATAAAAGATTTAAATATGTAATAAGTTCCAATAATCCCTCTCAATGCTAAAGTTTCAGTGATTGAATGCCCAGGATTCAACTAATTGACAGAAGATTAAAAACTATATGCCTATCATTTTGCCAGAGCCTCGTGGTCAGGTGCTAAAATTTGCTATTTCCAAAGATCATATGAAGCCCCAGGACTATTTTATCTCTTCTAAAAGATATTCATTCACCAAGATGTAAATAGATTTTCATATCATAGCCTCAATAAGTGAGACAACTCTTAGAATAGAATGAATTCACAAAGCATCAAATTGATTCCCTCTATGTATATATTGCCTCATTTTTCTAAAATTGTGGTAATTTCAAGAGTTTTGGAGACACTAAATTCGTTCCAGATATAGAGAAACAATTATTTGAGAAGTTCATCAAGTTAACTAAGGCATACCATGAGGAGAAAGAAACATTCGAATAAATCTGGAATTTAGTTCATAATCACTTATATTCCTATGAACAACCATATGGCCTAATTGACCTACCAGAAAGAAATGGTAGAAACTCCTATTACAGCAACGATTTAAGCAAGGAGTTGATCGAGTAACTTGACTAATTCTTGCATACAAAACACATTTCCGAATTGAATACAAGAGTGATTTAGAAGGATGGTCAGCTGGTCTTATTGGTGGCATCTGCTGAGAGAAATGATGTAGTCGAGTTAGGAGAAGTGGCTGGACATAAGGTCGTGTTACAATATGGAGATTTCAAACCGTTTTTATCAGTTGTTGCTCAACATTTGGAATAAGCCATTCCATATGCAGCTAACGAAAATCAAGTGAATATGCTTAAGGACTATGTAGATCACTTCAAATCAGGTGATATGAACAAGCACAAGGATTCCTAGAGACATTGGATCAAGGACAAGGGACCTGTTATTGAAACCAACATCGGATTTATTGAAACCTACCTAGATCCTATGAAGGTTAGAGCAGAGTTTGAGGGATTTGTGGCAGTAGTCAACCAAGTAGAATCACAACTATTGAATGATCTAGTAAATAGGGCAGAGAAGATTATTGAATATTTGCCATGGCCTAAAGAATTCGAAATAGAAAAATTCAGCAAACCAGACTTCACTAGTCTAGAGATACTAACATTCGCATGTTCAGGCACACCTATAGGAATCAATATTCCCAACTATGATGACATCAGATAAAATGAGGGATTTAAAAATGTGAATTTAGGAAATGTTTATGGAAAACCTAATCCAGAAAACATAAGATTCATCAAAGGTGAGGATTTGAACTTATTTGTAAAATATTACACAGAATCTTTATTCGTAGTCGTTGCATTACACGAATTGATAGGACATGGATCAGGAAAGATATTCGTAGAAGACAAGGATGGTAAACTCAATTATGAAAATGTCACAAATCCATTCACTAACCAACCTGTGACAACACACTATAACTCTTAAGAACACTGGCATGCTAAATTTGGTCCCTTATCAGGTGCATACGAAGAATGCAGAGCAGATTCAGTTGCCTTATATTTGAGCACTTATGATGATGTGGTTGAAATCCTATTACCAAAACAAACTAAGGAGGAGAGAATTGAAACTGTGAAGGCTGCATGGTTAGATATCATATCAGGAGCTATCAAAGGATTGGAATACTATTCCGTGGAATAGAAGAAATGGGGATAACCACATATATTAGCATCCTATGTTATTCTTTAGGCATTGATATAAGCTGATCCCAATATTATAAAGTTTGAATTCAGTGAGTTAGAAGGAAAGGAGTACTTTACTTATGCTTTTGACTATTCAAAGATATGGACTGTGGGTAAATAAGCAATCGGAGATTTATTAAGGGTAAATATATAATTTATTCAAGGGGTTATAAGTATATAAAGCAATAGCTGATGGAGTAGGAGGTATCGAATTCTTTAACAAATACACATAGGTAGATGATTACTTCTTGAAATTAAGAACAATTGTTATGTAATCATAATTATAATAATTTAAGAAACCATAAATAGCCAAGAAAAGTGGAATTATAACCTGATGTCCAATTAGTGAATGGTAAACCAGAGTTAGTGGTGTTCCCTGAAACTTATGAAGGAGTCATTGAGTCTCACATAGTCCATTATTAGAAATAGATTGATGATGTTAGGGAACTTTTCTTAACAACACAACAGTATTTCAAGAATTGAGATATATCAATAAAAATATTAAATATATTATGATATAAAGATAACTCAAAGGTTTATTATCTAATAATGCCTTGATAGATGTATAATAAATTTCTAATATAAATAATTAAAAATATATAAATATGAATATATAGATTGTAGATATTTTGGAAGAAAGAACCTTAAATTAATTTTAGTAATCTTTAAAGCTACAAAAAAGTGATGTTTAAAGAAAATAGTTGTGAATAACAAATTTAAACTCAATAGTATAAATTATTGCTAATAATTTAAAAGAATATATTATTAAATATATCACCTTAGATTAGTTAAAGAATTAATTCATGTCTAGCAACACCTGACATAAGTGGTTATATGCATTTAATGAATTAGTTCCTAAAAAATGGCTAATAGAATAAAACTGCTAATATAAATTACTCAAATATTAGAAATCTCAATAATAAAATAAATGGAATATAAAATATTAAGAGCAAAAATAAGAAGTAGATACTTAATTTTTCTGGTGTTGGTCCTTGATCTTATAATTTACATTATTGGGAGGCTCACTGCAGAACAAAAAATGCTTTTTTACACTCCAGATTGTTCTTTTAGCATGAAAGGAACTTCGTATTGTAACGAGAAGAAGTTTTCTGGGGTAAATACTAAATGTATTTAAGTTATGCTTTGCTGAAAAGACTGAATGTGATATTGCTTTTAAGATCGTCAACATGTTTTACTATACTTTCATGATACTTTTTGGATTTTATATGTATCTAACTGCAGTTTCGATATTAACCTGTTGTTGGAATGCCTATTGTTTAATAAAACTTAACAATTATTTAAAGATACTAGTTTTTTCTATTACATCAGCCCTCTTTTTCTTTACAGCTAGTGATGTGATGGAGTTACAAAGAACCACTGTCAATGTTAATGAATCCATTAACTCAGTTTGCATTACATTAGGAGTCCTGTGCGCACTGGATGGTTTCTTTTAAGCCTATGTGAATTTTTATCTAGAAAAGGAAATTGTTAATATCTAAGAATTGGAAGAAAAATATAATAATACAAGAACTACTACAACAGAGCCAGTTGACAGTAATCAAATATAAGTAATCTAAATACGATATTAACCTTAAAACTAATAATATGGATAATAAAGATTTTCATTCTAGAATAATAACTAAAGAGTATGACAGTGAATTCAATTCATCAATTCATTTCCCTAATGGATGAGATAAATTGATTTTATTATCAGTTAAAATAAAACATTTTCAAAATTTTCTTATTTATTAATCTAAAACACAATCCTTACAACACTTCTCATCAATTTTCTTTTATTACTTAGTATTTATATTTTTGCAAATTTGTCATAGATCATACTGGCTTCTGTAATTATATAACTAAAATGTGACAAATTGTAAAAATAGCATATTCATTTTTAATAGTTAGATGTATCATAATACTAAAAGCTCAATCATGCAGCATATTAAAGAAATGACCTTAAATAATTATCGAATAACGAGATTAGTGAATACTAAATATTAGAGAAGGAGAAATTTAAAATTACCTTAACTATAGTTACGTGATATTTTTCATTTTAAATGTTGTCATTATGGCCTTTTTTTTTTGTTTTATTTTTTCAATCATATAGGCTGCTCTGGTCATTGTGGTTTTCTTAAATAAGAGGACTGCCATAATTATTGTGTTTCATATTATATGGCGTTATCTTGCTTCTTAGATCTTTTTTTCTGGACTAATGGATGCAGCATTTATAGTAATCGATAATGGTACTGTTGCTGCTTTTATAATTAGATCATTACTTTGCTTTTTGGCTATCATTTATTTTTTTATTCACTTCAAAGAACTTGATAAGTGTGATAGATGGTGCTAAGAGGAGAAACAAACGAATATTAATAAATTCGACTAGAATTATGATAAAACCATTTCCCCATTTTCCCAATAGGCATTGACAGCTATGTTCCTGTTGTAATGGATAACAACACTGATAATAAAAATTTCCTAGTGTTATCGAAATTTCATATTGATTTATAGGTACTTTTCATAATAAAAGTATTCTTTCATCAAAAACGATGCCTTTTAAATGAATTTTTCGAATTTTTTATATAATTTCTATTCTCGAAATCGCTATATTGATAATAGTCAGCGAATATCATAGTAATGATTTGAGCATTCGATGATATACCAATATATTAGTATTTAGAAGTGCTTTAAGAGGTTTAATTTAAGCATATCTATGATTTCATAGAATTTTAATTTTAGAAATGTGTCATCTAATTTAATTACCATATTATCAAAAATAAAACAGTGTGTATGAAGAAAGGATATTCCAAATAGTTAACTTAACTTATCCATTCGAAGAATGAATGTGATTGAATTTGGTAATTTAATGAGCAGTGTGCCATAATTATACGCTGAATTTGATACCTACCTAAAATATAATCTATATTATTTGTAATTGATAATAAATTTTTGGGCATTACAACTATTGAAATATCTAGAAATATGGTGATAGATAGAATTTATTCGCTGACATGATATCTAATAATGAATTATTTAATTAATTCAATTTAAAAGAATATATATATATATATTAATAAAATTTTATAGTTTTTCAAAAATAGTATGGAAATAAAAATTTTGTTTCAATCGTAAACTTATTTTTTATCTCTAATTCGTCATTATATTTACATTAGCAAGCGCATATATCGGCCTAAACTAAAAATATATTCTACGAAGGAATGTAGAACAGGGTTAAATCCTTCTACTTTCAATTGTGATTAACAAGAATTTATACCCTGGCATTACAGCAGAGGATAAACAAAGAGTTGGTCTTTTAATAAGTAGATACTGGCTGTCCTTCGGTGTCAATAATATACTAATGGGATTTCTAATCTCACATACATATACTCATTTTTAGATTTTTCTCTTTTTCATTTGAGGATATCAGTACTTTTTATCGGATTATGTTTTATGCTATTGTATTGTTGAATTTTTTTTTGGAACAATTGATGTAACATCTATAATTATATTAAAATAAAATAATGGTGTTGAAATAGATGGTGTCACAGTTGCTGGTTTCGCAATTAGATCATTACTTTGTTTATTTTCTAGTGTCTATTTTTTCATATACTTTAAAGAACATATCAAGTGTTGTTGTTGGGAAGACCTCATAATAGTGCAACCATAATATATTTAATTAGTTTAATAAATTCAAATAGAATACTAATAAAATCATTTTCTGTAAGCGCTGATAACTTTATTTCTATTATAATAGATGACAATATTGGTGATAAAAACGCTCCCAGTATTATCGAACTTTAAATTGATTGAATTTATTCAAAAATTAAATTTTTAGTGTTCTTTACAATTGTTAATTATGAGCGAATAATATTTTAGTAATGAGTTCAAACTTCGTTGTAAACGGAATTCTTACTCATATTGTTCTTAATATTTAGAATCAGAAAAGGCACTACAAAGCAATTTATATTTATTAGCTACTATGCTATTTATATATTTTAGATAATTTCGAATGAGATTGAAATTATTCCAAATAACATTTTTGTTACTTACAACAAATCAGATAAGCTGAGATCATCGAATATCTCTATTCAATATGGAACTATATATCTTATAATTACATATATTTAAAGTCTTGATTGTTTTCATTATTTACAACTGTAATTATTCTATTTGTATCTAAAATGTTATTCTATTTATATGATAATCGGGAATTTTCTCTAATATATTAGTCCTTTTTGAGTTGCTGGTTATCCCCTACAAATAATCATAAGGAAAATATGCTACAACAATCCATTGTTATTGAAAAATAGAATTTGTTCGCTGAATATCATATCTAAAACCCAAGGGACATTAGCAATAAATTCAACCCATTAATACTATAAATTTATTTTTAAAAAATGTATCAATAAGGAGAAGAATAAGAGTAAGGATAAGAACCTTTGTTGTTGCAATCGTAAATTTTGCTTTTAATTCTAATTCCTTATAATATTTGTATTTGGTCTAGTATATTACTGTCTAAACTTTACACTATAACAAGGAAATGTAAAATATATATAATTAAATATGCAATTATTAAAAGTATCCTGAAATATCATTAGAAGATTAATCAAAACTTGATATTTTGGTAGGTAGCTACTTTACAACTTTCATTATTAATTATGTCACTCATATTATTGTATTATGTGTTCAATTTTTGATTTTGCTTAGGTTATCATTATAAGGACTGCAACAATTATTTTATATCAGATTATATGGTAATATCTTGTTTTATAGAATTTATTTTTGGAATAATGGATTTAACATTTATAATTATATTGAAATAAAAATATGAATAAATTGCGATAGGTAGTACTACTGTTGCTGCCTTCTTTATTAGATCAATACTTTGCTTTTTGGCAATTCTTTATTTTTTCAACTACTTTCAAGATCTTATTAAGTGTTGTTATTGTATTAAAATTCTGATTAGAGACCAGCCATATTAAGTTTAATAAATTCAGATAGAATAAGCATAAAATCAAGTTAGAGAAAATGAAGTAGAAATTATTATTTATAATGATGTTCCTGGCATAGTAGAGTATGAGCCTCAACCTGAAGATAAGATATAATATTTTATAGATATCAAATAATCGAAAGTAGAGTTTGAAGGAAATTTTTTATTCATCCATTTATCGGCAAATTGATAATTGACTAATTAGGAACTAATATCATATTCATGATTATGTTGAACTTGGATGAGTTGCTATTAATATTGCATTTAACAAAATAGGTTGATTATGGTGTACAAAATATTCTACAAATCATTTAATAATGATAATCAAAAAAGGAATATTTGTAGGATGTGATTAATTAAGTTATGATAAGATTGCCGATGATCATATAAATTAAATAGATTTTGTATAAATTTATCTAATAATAGGAGGATGAATAACTAAATTTAGAAAAGAATACTGATTAATGAAGAGGTGATGTTCAATGTGAGTTTAAGACGTATTATCAATAATTTTATATATTAAACCTCTTTTAAGAAAATATTCTATAAGTGATCATTTTTACAACAATTAAGGAATCCTTCCTTACCTAATGTAGGTAATTATTGATAATCTTCACTAAATTTTTTCACAAATACACAGGTAAAATTCATAATTTTAACCATACTTTTTTATGATTATTTAATATTGATCCTTTGTTTTTTATATTCATTCTGATTCTATTCATTTTATATAAATTTTATTGAGTTTTGTTTAGCAAGTCCATTTATATTAGGAATAAAATTTATTGAATAATTTGCTTTAATTCAATTTTTAACTTATTAATTTAGTAAAAATTTTAAAAATTAGAAATCTGTTTCTATTGGGTTAAAAGCAGAGACTATTAAACTTTGAAAACCCTTTGGTTAAACCCTCACTCAAAATTGCTCTCAGGTTAAATGGAATTAGGGGATGCTCCCTGATATATCATTAGGCGATCAATAAAGAACTGATCTCCCCTAATCCAACCCATGGAATTATATCATGTTATAGATACAAAAATCTCTTGGTCTAAACCTTTATCATTATTAATTTACTCAATAATCATCGAATTCATGATGGAATAATGATACAATATTCTTATAATTTAATATAATAATGTTAAAGTTAAAATTGACGAAGGAACTATTGCTGCCCTCATAATTAGATCACTGCTTTGCTTATCAGCTAATTTTATCATATATATATTTATAGATGGAGATTGGATAGATAATTAAAGAAGATATGATATTTCTAAAGAAATAAAAAATAAAAGACAAAGAAATTCATTAAAATTAATATAATATTAGTCTAAGTATTATAAAATTTTTGATAAATAACATATTGTTTTAAAAAAAATGGAACTTTGTTGCAACCGTAAACTTATATTCTATTTCTAATTCATGATTGTATTTGCATTGGCAAACATTTATTTATTTGTAAACCTAAAAATATACTCCACAAAGGAATGCCAAATAGGGCTAAATGACTCTGATAATAATTGTGGTTATAAAGCTGGATACCCTGGAATTGAAGCTGAGGATAAACCAAGGGTTGACCTTTTAACAAGCAGTTACTTAATATCCTTCATTATAAATGAGGCATTTATGGCATCCGTATTGTTAATTCGTTTTATGAATTATTTTTGTTGCTGTAATGAACAATATGATAACTGCGATAATTATTGTTTATCATATTATATGATACTATATTGTTTTATTGAATTTGTTTTTGGAATAATTGATGCAGCAGTTATAATCACATTGAAATAGAATAATAAGAGAGTTGAAATTGATCCTGGTACTGTTGCTGCCTTCCTTATTAGATCAATACTTTGCTTGTTGGCAATTATTTATTTTTTCATTTACTTCAAAGAAATTATTAAGTGTTGTTGTTGTTTTAGAGGTCTCACAAGTGAGCAGTCATATTAAATTTAATAAATTCAAATAGAATAAGCAGAAAATCAACTTAGAGAAAATGATGTCGAAATTATTCTGTAGAACAATGTTCCTGGCATTTCAGAATCCGACAAGACCCAACCTGAGGATAAGAAAGTTCCTAAAATATTGGAGGTATAGTTTGATTGATTTATAGTAACTATTTATAGTATATAAATAAATTAAGCTTATTTCATATAATTTTTTTTCAGATATGAAGGTATCTAAAGGCAGTCTTTAGTAAAATCTTTTTAATAATTAAATAACAGATAATCAGAAATATCTTTTTATTATTATTAATGAGTTAATAACATTTCAATGATGATATCAAACTTAGATGTGAAAAACATCCTTAGTATGCTTATTGTTCCTTATATTTAGAACAAGGATAAAATAAAATAAGCCGATTATTGTGTACAAAATGTACCGCAAATGCATTCAATAATAATTAGATACTTCAAAGAGTAGTACCCTTGTAAGATGTAATAAAACTTAAATTATTAGTTCCTCGATAACTCTGCAAATTCTATTAAGGAGATTTTCTAATTTGAAGGTTAAGAGTAATTAAATTAGGAAACCCTCTAATAATTGGAAGATGATTTACAATTTTTAGAAACGAACATTAGGAAATAAATAAGTGATGTTAGACTAAAGATTTAAGAGATAAAGAATTTGAATGCTGCATTAGACTTAGAGATATCTCAAAACTTGAAGTTGGATGGAATTACCCAAGATTTTTATAATGTCAAAAATTTGGACATTCACTAGGGAACAGTTGAATTCAAGAATGTGTTAGAAAAATTAGAAATTTTAAGTCAGAATCTAACAAAATCTTATATAGAAACAACTAAACAAGTTTAAGTTAACTTTTGTTAAGTAATTGAGTAACTTTAATAAAAGTAAATATTAAATTTGAATTAGCCTTGAAATAATATCAAATTAGATTAGTAAGTTTGCCTGTGATTCCATATCTAAATTATAAACCTACAATGTGTTCCCAATGCCTTTAAATATCTATGATGACTTAAAGGAATTTCCATTAATTCACAAACAAATCTCAGAGGGAAAAAAAATAGAATATCAATTAATCTACTAATTCTCAACAGATGGATTATAGTATTGGTAAAAATGCAATAATCAATCAAATTTGTTAACAATAATGATATCCAAGAACGGGTAAAAATTTGGTGGATATAGTCCTTGTCAAATTATTTAGAATAAGAATAACTTTATTTAGGATCCTTCAATGAGATCTTTTATATTCTAATACAACAAAAAGGAAATATATCCTCTTAAGGTCTAAGAACATGCAATCTATAGTCATCAAAACAATGGGCCCACTTTTGGATAAAATTGTGATATTTACATTAGTGGGGATTTTAAATAAGGCCATACGCTTGGATTAGGAGTGACTTATGACACCTCTAAATACTTCATTGCTGATAAGGATATGCATATATTTGGCGATAAACAGCCGAATTTGGTAGAATGTAAAGTTTACAAAATCATTTACAAATGAGATATAATTTAATTTATTTTTCAATTAAACTTCTTAGATTCTTTTGTAATTCATATTATTCAATTATAAACTCCTAAGAAAACCCCATAGAAGTCTGATTTGAAATCAGCAAGAATGAAATTATTTTAAATGTATTTTATTGGATACAATTTAGATAATTAAATTCTTTTCAAAATAAGACCTTATGGCTATTGAACCCCAAAAATATGATTTACTTTATCGTGAATATTGTAGCCTTGCATTACTTCTATAACACATTTTGAACCTTGATTTAAATTTTGCCTAATTTCCAAAGCATTAAAATAAGATTTCTCATTCATGGACTCTGAACAATCAAAGTCTGGTGGGTTATCCTATATCATTATTCAAAGTAGAATTATATTATTTTTCTGAACTGTGACTTATTAATAACTACTAAAAACTCTATAGTTTATGTGATGAGATGAATTATGCAGCCTTTGATTTATGAAATTAATATTAAATATATTTTCAAAGCTTGTCTGTTATATAATCTTTGAATGAATATATTTAATTCATTCTTTTGTGATAAACATAAATGACGTTAATCCCATATTTATTATTAACTTTGCAGTACTGGAATATTTTAATAATAGCATGAAAATCAGATGAATAAGTTTTTTCATTTTCCTACGGAAATGAATCTATTGTTAATCATTTTATATTAAAAATATCTATTTATTTTTATCAATAATGCTCAATCTTTTCAATAATTCTATAGAAAAAATATTTCAGGGAAAAATATAGGAGCATTTATGTGAATCTCCATTTCCTTACTAATTTTTTGATTACTAAGGAAATGTTCAATAAAATTAAGAATTTGATTCTAATTATAAATATAACTCTATACTATATAAAGTGATTAAAATTATTTTAACTTTTATATTTTAATTGCTAAGAACTACTGCAAGTGTCTAATAATAATATTTAATATTTAAAAATTTTAATTTATGCTAAAAACATCATATAATGAATCAAAATATGACCTTATAAACCTTGCATTCTTGTAATTATGGCGTTTTATCTCCAAATATATGATTTGCCTTATCAGCTATTTTTTTACTTGAAATATAATAACCGTGCCCTAGATTAGAATATCCTCCATTAAAGTCTGAGGCAATTTACAAATCATATCCGCCACCATAAGTTGGTCCATATTCTGCATTGCAATAAACAGCTTATGCTGAATTTTATAGTTTATAGATATATTTTTTATTGTATTAGAACAGAAATGATTTCAAGGTTGGATCTTAAACATAATTATTCAATGCACTATTAATTAAGCAAGGAGACTATATCCTCCAAATCTATTTCCATTTTTAGAAGTCATCACAGTCAATAAATTTTACTAATTATTACACTTAGCCCAATATTAGTGGGAATTTAATCCATCTCTAGTTCCTTGATATATTAACTGGTATGATGTTAGTTTTCCTTATGATATCTATTGATGTATTTAAGGAAATTCTGCAAGATCATCTTGAAGTATGGCTGGAATATCCAAATATAAAACATTTTACGAAATATCCAAAGTTTTGCTTTTCAAGGATAAATGTTGTTATTCAATAATTTACAAACTAATTATTATTAAATAGGTTACCAATCCTTAGAATCCTCTAAAATGTTTGGTTTAGTATCTCTTATCTTTTAATATTTATTGACGAAAGTTTTACATAAATTATCACTAATGTTATTTAAATGTTCTTCCAATTACTCTAATTCCCTTGTTCCTTAATAACTATCCATTTGTACTAATTACACAAATAATTAAAAAATATCATTTAATTTTAAACTATTACTTACTTCTGAGCCAACTTATCCAAAGTGCTCTTGTAATTCTACAATGTTTTATCTGATCTTTTCAATTTATTATTTAGCATCCTCCTCATAGTGTGATAGTGATTTTTCTAACTCCTTTAGCTGTTCAATTTAATTTGTTTTGATTAGTGAACCATTTATTCGAGTGATTTTTATGAGTTAATTTAGCGGGTTTCTCAGGAACTATTACATAAATGAATAGTTAAATACGTCTTTTAGATTAATAAGGCTTGGTTAAATTTTCTCTGTGTTAACCAAATCGATCACACAACTAATGCAAAGCAATCTCGATTTTAATTTTGTGGTGTCCCCAAAATATAAGGATTGAATTTAGCATTCATGGACCTCGCACTTGTATTAAGAACTATCCCAATCCTAAGGTATTTCTTATTACATAAATAATTTTGTCAAATTAAGATTTAGATTAGATTATGAATTCAGATTTCTTATTTTTAGAAGTAATGTAGAACTGATGATACAAGATGATAGACTCTTTATCAAATTATAAGATTGATTTTTTAAATCTACTCTCCATGTTCCATATATTATTTTCCATAATCACCCTTATTTCGGTATCTTATCTGTTTTGTTTACAAAGTATATTCGAATACATATTCATTAGAACATGAAGATACATTTTTATGATAAATATTTTAATGTAATTTTTAGGAAACATCTTTAGATAAGAAAAATAGAAGTTTTATGAATTCTCGTATTATTAATAAACCATAAAATAAAAATAAGAAAAAAAGGTCGAATAATAATAATTCGTTCATAAATTAGTTGGCCCCACAAACTTAAAAATTGTGGGGTTCGCCATTAATCAAAACCTATCCAAGTTTAGACTCCTTTAAGGAGTTGCGAGTGAGGCACCTATTCCGGATGCTGATCTCGTTTTTTAAACATTTTTCATAATGTAAAATATTGATTTTATTATACTTAATATATCAAAATATGACCTTATAAACTTTGCATTCTTTCAACAAAGGAGTGGATGCTCCAAAAATATGATTAGCTTTATCAATAACATTAAAGCCTGTCAAATCATAACTATTTCCCAATCCACTTGAGCTTCCTGAGTTAAGGTCTACGGCAACATAAATGTCATGCCCACCATACGTTGGACCATGAGCGATATTGTAATACAATGCTTTTGCTTAGTTTTTCACTTAATAGATTTCTTTTTTATTGTATTAGAATAAAAAGGATTTCATTGTTGGATCTTAAACATAGCCAGTGATATTGCTATTAATCAAACAAGGACTATATTCCCCAAATCTGTTTCCATTATTAGAAGTCATAATAGTTAATAAATTAGACTAATTATTACACTTAGCCCAATATTTTGAGCCATGCAAGCCATCTCGAGTTCCTTAATATATAAGTTGATATTATATTTATTTCCCTTATGAGATCTATTTATGAATTTATGGAAACTCTCCCAGATCTTCCTGTAGTATGGATTTCAAGACAAATCATATTCGACAGGACATCTAGTGACATCTTGTAGAATTAATCAATTTCATTCTGAATCGTTTGGACACTTATAATTTATAAATATACTTATTCTAAAAATTGTTTACTATAAGAACTTAATTATCCTTTGCTTTATCCTTTGCATAATTATAAGTGTTATTCAAATTTTCACTTACATTATTTAATTACTCTTCCAACTCAGCTAACTCATTTGTTCCTTAATAACTATCCATCCGTTTAATTTTAAATTATCATTTATATCAGTGATCATCTTTCAAAGCCCTGCTTTAAGTTATGAAATATTTTATCTTATATTCTCTATTTATTTTGCAACAACATCTTCAAATTTGAGCAATAATTGTTCAATTTCTTCGATTGACTCAATTTCATTTCCTTAAGTATTAAGCCCTTTTAATCGAGTTATTTTCATCACCTGATCACCTGGATTATTCAAAAACTGATATAACATAATAGAAAATACATCCTTTAAAAATACAAGAGCTGGTTATTTGTCTTGGGCATTAAAAACTCCGATTATGCATCTTGCACATAGTAATCTTGATTTTAATTTTGGTATTTCCCCAAAATATAGAAATTATAAGTAGCATTCGTTGTGCATTTCGCATGCAAATTTGGTTTTAAACCAATCCTAAGGACATTATTCTAACATTTATGAAAATTTATAATAATAAGATTTGCATTTTATGTATATATTTTATATTTTAATAATATTAAAATATCTGTAGAATTTAACTATTATCTATTTTATGAACTTATAGCTTTATAAAGGAAAATCGTGGGGACTCTGATATTGCATTGAGATTTTAAAAGAACTTGTAATAATGATAAATTGTGAATAAATCAGAATATGATCTTATAAACCTTGCATTCTTATAGTTATGGCGATTTTTCTCCGAACATATGATTACCTGGGTCAATTATATTATGACCTACTCTATCATATGAATATAAATTAGAATAACCCTCATTAAAGTCTGCAGCAATATTCAAATCATGTCCTCCTCCATAAGTTGGACCATAACTTGGATGACAATAAACAGCCTAGGATTGAATTTCTAATTTATAAATCTGTCTTTTATTGTATTAGAATGAAAAGGATTTCATGGTGGTATCTTCCAAATAATTATTCAAAGCGCTATTAATTAAGCAAGGACTGTATCCTCCAAATTTATTGCCATTTTTCGATGTCATTATTGTTAATAAATTAGATTATTAATTGCATTTTAACCAATATGATTATGCATTCATTCCATCCCTAGTGTCTTAATACAGTAATTGATATTGTACTTAATTCCAATATGAAATATATTTATGTATTTCTGGGAATTATCCAATTTCTTCATAATTGATGGTTGGCATTCCAAGACCAAGTATGTTTTGCAATCTATCCATATTGGTTTTACTTAATAAGTCGAATTCTTTTTGAAAGGATTTAAAACTTGTGATATTAACTATATTACTTATAAGAAAAAATTTCCCAAAAAATATCGATAGAGTATATTTAGCATTTTATTTGGCAGCACTGTAAAGTTTATTTAAATTTTGACTAATGTTTTTTAGTTATTTCTCCAACTAAAATAGCGAATTACTTCCCTAATAACTGTCCATCTGACTTAAAACTTAAAATGTTGGAGAATATCATATAATTTCAAATTCTAGCTCATTTCCCTTGCAACCTATCCAAATAGGTATATCTTTAAGGAGTGAATATTTTATCGAATCTTAGCTACTTTTTGATTCACAACATCCTCAAACTATTCCAACGATTACTCCATCTCTTCGATCCTCTTACATAAATAAAATTATAATCAAATCAAGGTTTTGGTTTTGATTTTTAATTTGCGATTTATTTTTTAGTAGAATATGGAGAAAACATATAGAAGGATAAAAAGATAAAGTAACCAGGAAATTTATTCAAAAAATATAAACTATATCTCTCCTAAACTTTAAAATCCGAATAAATTTTATCTAAATTTTCACTAATTTAATTTTTGCTCCAAATAAACTAACTAATTTGATCCTTTAGGTTATCTATCTGTTTTTAGAGTCTTAAATCTTTGACAACATTAATTTCATATTCTAGCCTTTATCTTCTGCGATCTGTCCAAACTATGCTTTTAATTTTCGTAAATTTTATCTAATCAATACTAATTATTGTTTCACAGTGTCCTCAGGCTTTAAAAATAGCTTTTCCAACTCTTCAATCTACTCCAATAACTTTGATTATCTAATTTCTTGTATTGATTAAGAACTACATAACAAATTTTGAATACATCTTTTAAATACACGAGGTGAAGTTAGACAAGCTCTGCATTCACTACTTCTACTACACATTTGGCGCAAAGCAACCTTGATTTTAATTTTTGAATAATTCCAAAGCATAGAAATAAGATTTCACATTCATGAATCTCACACTAATACTTTGAAGAATCCATGTCTTGTGGATTATCATATTGCATTTAAAAATAATATCAAATCAAGATTTTTATGTTTCGATTTGTTATACCCGATAGATTTTATGTGATAAGAAGAATTATGCAACTTTCGATTGATGATATTAATATACAATAGATTTTCAAAGTTCTTTGTTTACTAATCTCTTAATATGTTAATATCATAAATAAGAAATAATAATAAATATTAAATTAAATGTTTCTAATTATTATTGTTTCATCTTATTCGTATTATTATTATTAAAGATGTATAGTAATAAATATACTTCACTTTCACCTCCAACAATAATGTTCAATTTCTTCAATAATTCTAAATAAAATACATCCAAAAAACACATGAGTACAGCTTATTTATTTGAATCTCACATACACATGCAAATTTTTTATTCAAATCCTTTGACACAGCTCTGACGTAAAGAATTTATTTATAAAACATAAGAATTAGAATCGAATAATGAAGTTAATAATAGAATGTAATACTATAGGAAGGAAATTTT
This sequence comes from Paramecium bursaria, assembly GCA_016759055.1. NCBI lineage: Eukaryota > Ciliophora > Oligohymenophorea > Peniculida > Parameciidae > Paramecium > Paramecium bursaria. The sequence goes on from VMTU01000099.1 coordinate 20,281, forward strand.
AATTGGTAAGAATTTAGGCAATTAATAAATATTTAAATATTAAATACCCTCATAAAAATATTCAAAATATAACTTTATAAACCTTGCATTCTTGTAATTATGGCGTTTTATCGCCAAATATATGATTCGCTTTATCAACAATATTGTAACCTGATGTATCATAGCTATGACCTAAATTCGATTATCCTCCAATAAAGTCGGCAGCAATTTACAAATCATATCCTCCTCCATAAGTTGGTCCATATCCTGAATTGCAATAAACAGGTTAGACTTAATTTTTTAATTTATAGATTTATTTTTTATTGTACTAGAACAAAAATGATTTCATAGTGGGATCTTTCACATAATTGTTCAATGCACTATTAATTAAGCAAGGACTATAGGAGCCAAATCTATTTCCATTTTTAGAAGTCATCACAGTCAATAAGTTTTACTATTAATTACATTTAGCCCAATACGCCTAAGCATTCAAACCATCTTTGGTTCCTTGATATATTAACTAGTATTATGCGATTCTTTCTTATGAAATCTATTGATGTATTTCTGGAAACCCTCCAAGATCTTCTTGAAGTAAAGCTGGAATTCCAAGTTAAAGAACATTAAACAATATCTCCAAAGTTTTGCTTCTCAATGTTTAATTTTCCCTTTCAATAGTTTATAAACTAAATATTAAAATAAAATGTTACCTATTCTTTGTATCCTCTAAAATCTTAGGTTTTGTATCTCTTACCTTTTAATACGCATTGACGAAAACTTTACTTAAGTTATTACTAATATTATTTAATTTATCTTCCACTTATTATAGTTCCTTTGTCCCTTGATAACTATCCATACGAGCTAATTACTAAAATAGTTCAACAATATCATTTAATTTTAAATTACTGCTTAATTCTGAGCCAACTTTTCCAAAGTGCTCTTATATCTATGTAATATTTTATCTCACTATTTCAATTTATTTTTTAACAACTTCTTCAAAGTTTAATAAATATTTATCTAACTCCTTGAGTTGTTCAATTTCGTTTGCCTTAATTATTGAACCATTTATTCGAGTGATTTTTATGAGTTCATTTAAGGGGTTGTTCATAAACTGTTAAAAATGCATAATTATATACGTCTTTTATATTTATAAGTGTGGGCTAGACTTTTTCTGAATTAACTAGACCAATTATACAATTGATGCAAAGCAATCTAGATTTTAAATTTGTGGAATCCCCAAAATATAAAAAATGAATTTAGCATTCATGGACCTCGCACTTGTATTTAGAACTATCCCAATCCAAAGTTATTTGTTATTACATAATAATATTTAACAAATTAAGATTTAGGGAATATGAATTGAGATAAAAAAATGTGAAATTTATTAATAGTAAAAAATTAAGTTTTGTTATAATTTTTACCGTTCTACTCATATAATCTTGAAATTGGAAGAAAACAAAATTTTACAGTATATTCGATTTAGTATAAGTCAATAAAGAAATGATTTCAAACCTTCAAATATTTATGTAAACTTGAAAGTATTTCAGAAATTCATAAATATATATCACAAGGATTGAATTTTCAATCTCATCCCATTAATGGATTATTTTTGGTAAATATGCATGGAATTACCAAATATTTGGCAGATGATAATAAACAATATTAAAATATAATTATAATATCAAAATATGACTTTATAAACTTTAATCTCTTGTAATTATGGTGTTTAATCTCAAAATAAGTGAGTCTCTTTATCAACAATATTGTAACCTGACATATTATAAATATGACCTAATTTAGAATATCCCCCACTGAAGTCTGAAGCAAGGTTCAAATCATGTCCTCCTCCATAAGTTGGTCCATAAGATGTATGGCAATAAATGGTAGAGTCATTGTTTTTTAACTTAAAGATTTCTTTTTTACTGTATTAGAACAAAAATGATCTTATAGTGGAATCTTAGCCATAAGAACTTGCACTATTTACAACACAGGGACCGAACCTATTACCATTTTTAGTTGTCATTTTAGTCAATAAATTTTATTAATTATTACACTTGGCCCAATACGCTTGTGCATTCAATCCATCTTTGGTCCCTTGATATATTAATAGGTATTATTCTGATTTTCCTCATGAAATCAATTGGTCAATTCTGGAAACTACCAAAAATCTTAGTGAAGTATAGCTGGCATTCCCAGAAAAAGGACATTTTATAATGATTTCAGAATTTTGTTTTTCAGGCTAGAATTTTCCTTTTCAAAAGTTTAATAACTCATTTTTATTAAATACAATTACCAATTTTTAATATCCTCTAAAATCATTGGTTTTGTATCTTTTGCCTTTCGATACACATTCATGAAAATTTTGAACAAGTTATTGCTAATGTTATTCAATTTTTATTCTAATTATTCTAAATCCTTTGTTCCTTAATAAGAATCCATTTTAACCAATGACTAAAATTGTTAAACAACATCATTTAACTTGAGATTATGATTTATTTCTGACCCTATTTCTCCAAACTATGCCTTTAATTATATATTATTTTATCTCATAATAAAAGTTTTATAATAATTTTTCTAACTCACTAAATTATTAAATTTCGTTTGTTTTAATCATTGAACCATTTATTCCTGTAACATTTCTTAGATAATTCGATGGGTTATTCATGAACTATTATTTAGATTCATTATTAAATACATCTTAGAAAAGTATAATTCTTGGTTAAATCTTCTCTAAATTAACTAGTCCAATCATACAATTTATGCAAAGTAGTCTCGATTTTAATTTTGGAGTATCACCAAAATATAAAAAATGAATTTATTATCTATGTATCTCGCACTTATATTTGAACCTTTCCAATCTTAGTTTATTTGTTATAACATTATGCAAATTAAGTTGAATATTTTAGTTATGTATTAATGTTTAGAGCTAATAGAACTACCTCTATTAATTTTTTTATAGAATTATTCAAAACAACGATCATAATTAATTAGAGGAATTTAAGATATATATGATAGGATTATTGATCAAATTCAATAATTTGCATAAATATCTTATCTGTTTTATCTCTTGTTCTTTATAATCATTCTATTTTATATAATAATAAAGTTGAAATTATAAATGAATATAAATATTAATATGTATTTTATAATAATTATTGCTTAAGCCTATGCTTATTATCAAAGATGCAGTAATTATTAATATATAATAATAGCTTAAAGATAACAAGCTATGAATACCATCTTTCAAAGAACGAATACTTTAAGTTGAATATCTAAAAAGATATTGTTACAGGAGATTATCTGCAATGCTACAACATTAAATAATATTATTCAAAATAAGATTTAGGTTTGGGTTAATTATTGTGATTTATTTGTAAGAAAATTAAGAAAAACTTATATATATTTTATATTAAATAAATTTCAAAGCTTCTCTGTTCTATAATCCTATAATATTTCACTCTTCATAATAATGGTGTAGTTCATTACAAATATGAATAAATTATCATTTAGATTTGGATTTGAATAATGAATAGAGATTTATAAATAGAAAATATATGGTATTTATGAGATAGTTAATTCTACAAATAAAATGATTTCTGTATTTGAATGCCACTTTCTGATATGTTCTTTATTTGGTATAATCTATAAAACATGTCATTATTTGTAAAGCCAACATGTATAATGTAAATATCAAAATATTGGACCTAACACAACGATAAAATGTATATCTTAATATCAATCGCCTATTCAAAAACAGCTTCAAATTAAATAAAATTTTTTTCAATATACCAAGTTTATAGTTATAATGGATAGATTCTAAGATAAAAATGTATAAAAATAGATTGGAATGACTTAACAAATAAAAATATATGCAATAAATTCAAATTCTCAAAATATCACTTTATAAACTTTACATTCCTATAATTAAACATTTTCCTCTCCGAATAAATGAGTATTTTTGTTAATCATATTGTATCCAGAAACGTCGAAACCCCACCCTAGTCCTGACATTCCTGACTAAAAGCTTTCCGATATATAAAGGTCAAATCCCTCTCCATAGGTTGGTCCATAGTTCCCACAACAATAAACGGTCTAAGTTAATTTTTTTTATTTATAGATTTCCTTTTTGTTGTATTAGAACAGAAAGGTCTTCATTGTGGGATCAACAACCCATTTACCCTCTTTATCTTCACTATCAATTTACAGTAAGCAAGGGCTATATGCTCCAAATCTATTTCCTTTTTTTGAGGTCATTATGATTAATAAATTAGACTAATTATTACACTTAGCCCAATAAGAATGTGCATATAAACCATCCCTACTTCCCTAATACAATAATTGATATTATATTTGTCTCCCTTCTGAAATTTGATTATGAATCTATGGAAACTCACCAATATCCTAATATAAAAAGGGTGGCATTCCGAGACAAAGCATATTTTTTACCCTCTCAAAAGATTATTTGCTTATCATGTCAAATTCATTTTCAATTATTTTAAAACTTATTTAATAAAAAAAGTACTTATCAGAAAATTTATCAAATAGTATTTTTTAATTACCCTGAATCTTTTCTTAAGCCAATTTGTTAAAGTTCTCACTAACAAAATTTAATTTTTCTTCGAGCTAAACTAAATTATTAGTGCCTTAATCACTGTCCATTTATCTTAGCTATTAGATCAGCTAGACAATATCATTCAATTTCAAATTCTAGCTTATTTCTTCATAAACCTACCCAAACCATGTTTTTAATTAGATTATGTTTTATCTTATCTATTTTATTTATTATTTCACAACATCCTCAAACTTTGATAATGATTATTCAATCTCTTCAATATCTTTTGCTTGTTGACTATCTTCTGCCTAAATGATCTATCCATTTACTCTAGTGATTTACATAATCTAATTCCCAGGATTAGACATAAACTACAATTATAACTTCAAATACTTCGCTTAGCAATAAAAGGATAGGCTACATTAGCTCGGAATTAGCAACTCCAATAACACATTTTTAACAAAGCAATCTTGATTTTAATTTTCCAGCATCTCCAAAGTTTAGAAATTTTATTGAGCATTTATGGGTCTCACACATAAGTTTAGAATCCTTATCCGAAGGGATTTGTTATTGCATTAATTATTAAATATAAGATAATCATATATGATTTTGAGATGTGATTTATATTAAATAGAATAAAAAAATTATGACAAAATAAATTACACATCATCTTTAATAATAAAATCAGTATGTACATTTTAATTTCCCACTCTTATCTTCTCACCACAAAATAAGTTCTGTAAACCGCAACAGATTTTCTTGTAATTACAACCTCCCTTATTTCATCGAATTCTTGTGCTTTCTACAACAAGTATTCCATAGCTCTTGGTAATATGCTCATCTTATCATTTGAAGGATCCCTAAATCAAATCCAAAAATAGTGTAAATCTTTCCATTCCTAGTCTTCCCATAACTCAACACAAATGAATTGTGCCCCTCATAAGCTTCTCCGACATGGGTTAGTCAATTCTAAATGACTACTCGTGTGTCTAACAAACACTTACAAATTAATAAGATTACTTCTCACTCGACATATTTGATGGATCGTCATTGAAAACTGTTAATACCTTTATACTAAATTACTCCCTCTTAAATTATCTTCTATTGATAATCACCCAGGCTTCATTCTTAAGTGCACCCTATAATTATTATTCAAAGTTGACAACCTATAATTAGCATAATTATAATTTTTTTGTTTTTTATAATATATCAATCCGCCGTGAACTTGCCCTGAGGAAAACTATTCAATAACCTAATCTAAACGTCTTTATGCAATCTATTATAAGTATAATATGATACTTAAAGCTTATCGTAGTGAAATTAGGAACCTTACATCTTAGCTTATAAGCTTCTTTCAATGTCTCAAACTACTAATCCTTGTTCTAATGAATCAAAGAATGGTCAAATATGTCAATTATCTCATTCACCTTATTAGCTAATTTTTGTAAAAACTCATAATAAAGAGATGGCTTAACTAGTAAATTGTCATATTATGCAATTTTAGCCTAAACCTCAACAAATGCAGGTTTTCTATCATAAAAGTCATTGCTTAACTAATAAATAGATAAAATATTTTACATCTTCTACATATATATCAATATTTTAATTTAGATTGAACATAATTTAAACCTCCTGATCATAAACCCTGAGTTTGTGTAGCGATATCTTGAGTTCATTCAATTTGGGTAACATGAACTTGATCTTACATTATTCTTATTTCTCTAATAACAAGGACTCTGTAGCTTATATGAGAATTTCAAATTACTCACATGAATCTAAACCCTATCTCTTTAATAGTGAAACTTAATTAAGGAATTGAGAGTTCATATCGCTCTAAACCCTATAAGCTTATATCAACTAATAGATTTCATGATCAGTTTAGGTGAGATACTCCTAATGATATTATCTGACGTAAATGTATAATTATTCTGTTTTATCCATCAGTTATTTTCTTATGGATTTCTTTTGAGAGCCAATCTTATTCAATAATGTGTCTTATATCTGAGTTACAAATTCCTATTAGCAAATTTGCATTAATAGATTCTCGCTTTATTGTAGCTATATGGGGAACCATTAACTCTCTTGATATAATTATATCATCTCCTTAAGTGGGATGTTTTATCTACTAGCTTTCATACCCCAATCATCCACATGTTTATCTAAAATTTCCAATAACTCATATTCAAGCATGGAACTTGGTAACTAACTGCCCAAATTGACAAAGTTTTTAAATTCTTGAATAGTTGGCAATTTGTGTGATTAAGAAATATATTCTCCAGAAATTTAAAGTTACTTCTCTAACCCAACCTTGAACTTTTAATATTCCTCATATAACTCTGTATCTGGAGTAATTAGTTTATCCCACAAAGATTCTTTGAGAATAATAAATGGAATCTAAACTCGTAATACACAAGCCCTACACATATACTTATTATCTGACTTTTCGTTATTCTTAATTTTTATGCCAACACACTCCTAGTGAAACCACTCCTCACAATTATCACATTCAATCATCAGTTTCTACTACTAGGATTGCTTAGTGTGCAAATAATCAAACTATTCGATATTCTTCTCATCCATACACTTTATTATCTTGAAATCTGTAATAGCAGAAACACTTCCCTACCTGCATATACAATACTACTCGTCCACTCCATAAAATGACAATAAATCTATCTGCAGCTATTTGAAGTTCTCTAAAAATGTCACAATATTAAACTCACTCTCCTAATCAGCAACCTTACCACCCTTCTATCGCTTGTATCGCTTAGCCTAAATCTACTTATTAACAATTTGCTCCTGAGAGTTCTAATTTTACTATTCATTATGTCCAAAAGCCTTCTTAAGAGGCATGTTAGGATCATAAAATGTCATGTTATCATCCTTCATCCAAATAGACGGCTATTTAATTCGCTTAGATTTCACTTACACCTATTCCATAGAATCTGGCTCCTATTGTATCTAAGATTAAGGTTCCTCAGATTGCTACTTCTGTATTTTGTGAGTGATTTTGTTAAATTTCTTCTCCTTCTTAGTGTATTAATCCTTAGGCTCTAATTTATTAACATAATCAATGAAAATCAATAGCTTGGGCTTAGCTAATAAGTTCTTCAACCTTGGAGTACTATTAATTAAAGTTGACGCAACCTCACTCCACAATTTAACCAATCTTAATTTCTTGCCCAATAAGAAAAAGTGAGGCATAAACAACTTATTACATTAGACAAGATTATCCTACTAGCTAAGATCCTAAGAAATCAAACATTCCTAATAAGTATCAATCATTTGAAATATCATCTCCATAAGCTCGTCACATATAAAATTCTACTTAATGCCTTAAGCTATAAGCCATAACATTTCAGGCACTTTGAAATAGAAAATCATTTCAGTACTTAATTGGTAATCTTACTAAGAGCCTACAGAATCAGAATCTTTAAATTTCTTCTTCTTTTTTGCTACCTAATCATTTAGATTCTGATAGAGTTATATCCATTAAGCATATTATTGAATTAATTCCTCAATTTAATTAACTAAATTAGATTATTAGATCTCCTTCTATATTTCCTTTAGCTTATTCAACTTAATAGTTGTCACTTATTGGAGTTTCTATTTATCCAAATCATTCAAGACCTTCATATAAAACATAATCAAATCCAAATATTTAGCATAGAACTCAACAGCAACTGTTGATAATTTTACATCATCATTCTTTCTTTTATAGATTTTTATTTATTCCTACCTCATTTAATCTAAGTCCTCATCTCTCTTTAAGATTTACAACAACTCATCAAATATGGGTTCTTAATTAGTGAGGGTTTATTATATTAGACTTATCTTCTTATTCTAGTCTGCAATTCCTCTCAATTTCTCAACTAACCTTTCATTAACAGGTAAGTTCTAGGCATCTCTCAACAACTAGTCTATCACATTGTAATCTTGACTTTAAATAGCTTATTCAGCGTCCTAAACCCATTTCTCTATGCACTTAAACAATTCAGTTATAATTTATAAATCTTTGGCACCATTCAAAAATTATGATTGAAAATTTTATAATTTTGATATCTATTATAAAGATGATGGAACTCCATGCCTTTGAATATATAGTTTACTGATCTCTTCAATATAATCAATATTAGTGCTCAATTAAAGATTTATTTTCAGGTTTTATTTAATAATGTAAACCTATGCATACCACTCTATGATTTAAATGATTTAGCTTCTAACCTAATTCATTAGATTGAACTCTGATCTATAATTTAAACCTTCCTTATATAAATCCCATAACTTTTGAAATGGTTTCTATTGTTTCTTGTTTGTATACAATAAACTATTTATGCTATTCTTCCATTCACCTAATTATTATTTAACCTTTTGTAACCTCTCTAACTTAGTTTAATCTATGTATTATTTTATATCTGAAATGTCATATTTGAAGATATCCTTTTATTCAGCCTATTGATCTCCTTCCTCATACACCTATAATAAGGTAATATCAATTTGATTTTCTAATAAGTTATCACACATTGCATTCCATTCTATGAGTCTTTTAAGCTACTCCTTCAAGTTCTGCAAATCCTCATTTATTATCCCTCTTTAAAGCAGCTCATTCACTGCATTCAAAGCATCCTAATACTGATGTTGCATTATTTTATCCTTTACATTCTGCATAATTTGTTAGTAATCTATCATGCTTTATAATTTCTCCTATACTTCAAGATAAAATGGACAATCCATCACTTCCTGAAGCAACTTCTGTTATGTATCCTAATCCTCTGTATTAAGACTTGCTTTCTGATTCAACAATAGTGCCTAATTGTATACTTCGATGAAAGTTTCAAAATCATCTGATGTCACCATCAAATTCTAGATTTGCAGAACTAGAGCCTCTGCTTATTTAAGTGTTAGTTTCTCTGTCTTATCATCTTACTTTTAAGACTGCATTTAGTGAGCCAGCCTTGTTTTGTTTTGTTGAATTTTTATAAACTTGCTAATCTTCTCAGTCAAATCCTAGCAATAGTCGAAAAACCTTTTATGCACTTATTCAAATTGCTTGAATTCGACTGGAAGGTTTTTAGCTTCTTGAACCAATGATGATAGAGCCTTCAATTAACCCTTATCCTGCCCCTAATATGACACCATTTTGTAATATATTCCATCGTAATCTTTTTTCTTCTCATCATATGGTATTGGGAACTTCTATAACTTTTAGATGAATATCTCTGACTTTTGAATTAATTCCTTTAGCTATTCAATCTCTGTGGTGACGACTGGTAATTGTTCCTCATATTTTTCCAAATTAGCCTTCAATTGCTCTAAATTCATTTTTTCTGGCGATTTCATGATCTTATTAAGTTGCTTCTATATATGGATGGATTGCTAATAGATATTCTTGAGTTAGTCTGGAATATCATATTTTAACTATTAGGCCTATTCTAAAAATTAATGAATTGAATTTAGGTGCACTTTGGTTTTACTATTTAGGTGATCTGTAACATCTTATCGCCATTTTGTTTGCTGTGAGATTTTATCCTCATTGACTTTGCAGATGTATTATTCAATCCTTGATTGCATAAACTCATCTGTTAAATTCAATTGATTTTAGTGTCGATACTGATTGTATGACAACAGTGTCGGTTAAAGCAAGTAAAACTTAGCCTTAACCACATTGAAATTCATTTTCTGCAAAAAATTCAATGCCTTCTCATTCAATTATTACTCTGTCTATGTTAGGCCATTTAAAATTAAACCATCTCCACTATATGCTCCTTTCAGCTTTTTCTTCTCATCAAATGAGTCATCAGCCCCCTTAGGATCACTAAAGAAGAGACTTTATGCAAAACTCAAATAATCCTCCAGCACATCCCTAGGTATTTGATTACACCTTTAATTCGAATATACCTAATATTTCTTCTTATATTAAAAATAAATATTACATAATTATTGAATGTGTTCCTATCTACATTCTCGATAGTCTTAGGAACCTATGCCTATGAAAATTTTTCATCGACATTTATCAATCTCTTCTAGTGCAGAAATCGATTATCATGCCTCTATTCATCTGTAATAACCTCATGTTATTTGAAGATCGGCTCTGCATCGTCTATCATTATTTATCAAATTTATAATATCAATCAAAATAATCCCAAACACAAATACTCCAACCATTGCTCATAATTTCGAATGAAATCCTTAGGAATGGGCTAATTCAGCAACGAAGTACAATAAATTGAAATGGTAGGATATGAAAATGGGAATTTATTTATAATATCAAAATATGACCTTATAAAAACTTTGATCTCCTACAATTATGGAGTTGTATCTCCAAAAATATGAGTTGCCTTGTTAATAATATTGTAGCCTGAAATATCATAGCTATAACCTAAACCAGTAGTATGCCTATGTTAAAAGTCTCCATCTACATAAATATCAAAACTTCCATAAGTTGGACCATAATTTGCCTAACATAATACTGCATTATGATATTGCGACCTTTTTAGTTTATAGAATTCTTTTTTATTGTATTAGAACACAAATGATTTCATTCTAGCATATCTTTGCTTTTCTAGCATATCTTTGCTTTGCAGTGTTTTTGATATGACAAGACTATATCCACCAAACCGGTTGCCATTTATAGAGTTAATTATGGTTAATAAATTAGACTAATTCTTACACTTAGAACAATATACATCACCATCTTAACCATCCCTACTCCCTTAATACAATAATTGATATTATATCACTTCCCTTCTGATATCAGTTAATGAATCTGGGAAAATTGACCAATATCCTCTATATAAAGGGAGGAATCATTCCGAGACCAATCATAGCTTGTACTTTTTCAAAAGATAATTTGCTAAACATTTTAAATTTATGGCGAATTGTTTTAAAACTCATAAAAACAAAAATATTACTTATTAGAAAATTTATCAAATAGAATTTTTTAATTAGCACATTTATTAAAGTTTTCACTAACATGATTTAGGTTATCCTCAAGCTAAACCAAATTATTTGTACCCTATTAACTGTCCATTTATCTCAGTTGCAACAATAGCTCGACAATATTATCCAATTTCAAATTCGAGCTTACTTCTTAACACTCCAACCCAAACCATGTTTTTAATAAGATTATGTTTATCTTATCTTATCTTATCTATACTATTTACAACATCTTCTAACCTTGATAACAATTATTCAATTTCTCCAATATCTTTTGCCTATAGACTATCTTCTACTTAATAATTGATCCATTTACTCTAGTGATTTACATAATCTAATTCTCAGGATTAAGTAAAAACTACCCTTTAAATACATCATTCAAAAGTATAAGGCTAGGCTATACATGCTCGAAATTAACCCTTATTATAATACATTTTGAACAAAGCAATCTTGATTTTAATTTTCCAATATCTCCAAAGTACAGAAATTCTATTGAGCTTTTATGAGTCTCACATATAAGTCTAGAATCTTAATCTTGAGGTGTAATTTTTATCAAATAGAATAAAAAAAAATGAGGATATAACATTAAACACCCTATTGAATAATAAAATCAGTATCTGCATTTTAAATTCCCTCTCCTCTCTGTCAATGTGTGTTAAAGTCTCTCCAAAGTTCCAAAATAGTTCTCTAAACCTTGTAAGAAAAGCCCGCAAAATTTTTTTTTTTTCCTTGTCTGAAGATATGATGCATTTTATCTTAAAATATCGATTAAATTTAAAACAATCCTTTATATTTAATTAATAAATGTTCAATTCTTTAAATGACTCAATTTTATTTTCTTAAGTATTCAGCCCCTTTAATCAATTTATCTTCATTATATCTGATTTCAGGATTATTCATAAATTAATTTAACTTCTATATAAAACACATCTTTTAAATCCCCTGATCTGACAATTTTACTTGTGAATAAAAATGTCCGATCAATACATCTTGAACAGAGTAATCTTGATTTTAGTGATATTATTTGCCCAAAATATAAAAATTTAAGTAGCATACTTTATGTTTCTCGCAAGCAAATTTTATTTTAAACCAACACTAAGGAAATTGTTCTAAAATAAAAAAATGAATGAAAATTGATTTAGATATTATTTTTGAGCTTATAGTCTAATATTAAATACAAGAATAATATTAAGAAACTAATTTCAACCTTGCCCTCCTACTTTTAGTTCATAAATAGGGCTGTTTATCTTAATTTTCAATTAAGATTTCATATGATCTCCAACTAAGATAATGATTTATTAAAATAAATATATCAAAATATGACCTTATAAACTTTGATCTCCTGCAATTATGGGGTTTTATCTCCAAAAATATGTGTTGTTTTGTCAGGAATATTGTAACCTGAAATATCATAGCTATGACCTAAATTTGAAGATCCTGAATTAAAGTCTGCTGCCACATAAACATCCCATCATCCGTAAGTTGGTCCATAGCCAGCATTGCATAATACTGCATGTGCTTATTTTGTTAATTTATAGATTTCTTTTTTATTGTATTAGAATAGAAATGATTTCATAGTAGGATCCTAAACCCAATTATTTAAAGCACTATTGATAAGACAAGGACTATATCCTCCAAATCTGTTGCCATTTTTAGAGGTCATTATGGTCAATAAATTGGATTACTAATTACACTTAGACCAATATGATTAGGCATTTAGACCATCCCGAGTTCCTTAATACAATAATTGATATTATATTTTTTTCCCTTCTGAGATTTTTTAATGAATTTCTGGAAACTATCCAATATCCTCCCTTATAATTTGCGGAACAACGCAAATCATTTTTTACAACATATCTAAAGATATTTTGCTCAAAGTGTCGAACTCATTTTCAATGTTATTAAAACTTATAAAAATAAAATGATACTTATTATTAAATTTATCAAATATGGAGTATTATATATCTTTAGCCTTTTCTTTGGCACCGATGTAAATTTTATTTAAATTTTCACTTATATGGTTTAATTTTTCCTCCAACTTAGCTAATTCATTTGTTCCCTAATAACTGTCCATTTATCCTAATAACTAGAACTATTAAACGATCTCATTTAATTTCAAATTCTAGCTTATTTCCATTGCAATTTATCCAAATTAAGTCTTTAATTGTATTATATTTTGTCTGATCTATCCTATTTATTGCTTCACAACATCCTCAAACTTCTACAATAATTATTCCATCTCCTCTATCTATTGGCTTTCGTTTACCCTAATCATCGATCCATTAACACTAGTGATTTACATAATCTGATTCCCTGGATTAGGCAAGAACTTTCTTAAAATTATTAAATACATCTTTTAGACATATAAGTCCAGGTTTTATTTGCTCTGAATTAACAACTGAGGCAACACATTTGGCACAAAGCAATCTTGATTTTAATTTTGGGATCTCTCCAAAATATAGAAATAGTATTTGCCAATCGTGGATCTCGCACTTATATTTTGAATAATCTAAGTCTTTTAGATTTTGCTATTACATCAAATAATTAATATTAGAAAATAAAGATTTAGAATTGGGTTATGAAATGTGATTTTTTTTGTAATAGAATTTGAAGAAACATATATATTTTTTTACGAGTGATAAAGAACTATACAATATGGTAATTGTTAATTGAAGAAACCAAATCAATAATTGTTCTTCTCTCTACTTCATTCTATATTAAATATATCTGTTCCATCATCATATTACTAGAGAAATATAATTGAAGAATATAAATATAAAAAAAATGTTAATGTTAATGTTTTTTATAATAATTATTGCTTATGCCTACGCTTATTATCAAAGATGCAGTAATTATTAATATATAATATTAGCTTAAAGATAACAGACCTATGAATACCATCTTTCTACAAATGAACACTTTAAGTTGGATATCTAGAAAGATATTGTTACAGGAGATTATCTGCAATACTACATAGATGCTGATTATCCAATAATTTAGTAGCCCATCCATTAAGTAGGTGTATCATCATTTGATAGTATTATCTAATTTAATAATAGTTTAAAATGTGAAAAGTGCAAAGGCATATAAGGATTAATTTTTCCATAAAGGCTCATATAGTTTTATGTCATCAACCTTTGAGAGTATTAAAATCTCTTATGCTTCGACTGATAATTGGAACACTCAGATGCCTGCCTTTAATAACTTTTTCGAAATAAAAATAGAAAATCTAAATTGTTATGATCATGATTTCATAGATGAATAAGTATTTATTTTAGCATGCACAAAAGATGAATACTTGTTTATAATACTTATTAGTGTTGAGTTAAAAATGATAGTTCATTTGCATTAAGAGTTGTTGGATAGAACAATCAAAAAATTGGAAATAATATATCAATCAGAGATTTATTTAATGATGCAGACAGTTGATGAATCAGTAGTTAGAGTGTATAAATTATAATAATCATATTTTGTTTAATTTGTTTCTGAATTAAATGTTGCAGAAGTAAATTAGTAATTGGGAATAACAACGAAATTGAATTTTATTTAGTTATCTAAGGGACTAAATGGTCAGATTTATGTTTTAGATTAAAATTTAGGTATATTCTAACTAGAGCTCCGATAAAATGTGCTTTAAATACTTAATAAATAATCATTAAAGAAAGATGAAGGAGAAATGTATGACTCATTTGATTTTGTTATAGACACTAGAAGTTTCCTACTTAAGTATTTTATATTTTGCAGATATGTAAATGATCAAACCTTCATAAAAGTGTATGATGACAAATTTGCGGATCCATCATACTCTGTAGTTAAATTGGATAGCTTAGAAAATGTAAAAGTTTATGGAGCTTTAAATTATCTAATACTAACATCTGATAAAGCATATATTTTTAGAGCAGCAGATACAGATAACATAGCTGTTTACTCTAAATTTAACCTTCCTTCCTTTATCATTACTAATAAATTTCAAGATTACATCCTATCAATAGAACTATCAAGTGCAAAACTATTTGAAATTTCATAAGGATATTTAATATTCTATAAGAGATCATTTGAATAAATCACTAAAACATAATTTAATCTTACATTCAATAGTACTAAGATAGAAGAAAATGTATGCAATGTTCAGATAACCTATACAATTAATGATGAGAAAGATAGTAGATTGTATTTAAAGACTAATTATATGAACCCTTTATAAAATTTAATATACTACCCACGATATCCCTAATTGATTTCTCCAATCTAAAGATCTACAAATGGTCCTAATTAGAAGGCTACCTGTTAATCAGCTGAAGGGATAGAGATCACAATTAATTAATATGATAAAATAATGATGGGAGGCAATGAATGGCCAAGTCCATAAAACATAATTTACATGGATTTAATGCAATCATATAATTAACTAAAATTTTATGCAGCAGTTCAGAAAAAAGATTCAGGCACTAAAATTTATTTGTGTAATTACATCAAAGAAGTAATGAAATGTTATCAATAAGGGGAATTTCCATCAAAAGCTAAATTATCAACCAAGAAGTTTTAGTGGAAAGTCATATTAAATGATAAAGGAAACACATAATTTGCATATGTTCAAGAAAATTAGCACCAAATCTATATCAATGAGATCATCACTGAAAATATTTATAATTACGCAATAATAAACATAGTTGAAGAAGATAGTCAAGTCAATGACATCAAGATAACAGGTGATTATCTATTCTATATGGTTGATAGAAAAAATTTGACAACTGTTTATTCGATTTCGAAAAAGAAAGATGTCTATTATATAGCATTAAAAGTAAAACCATTAGCTCTATATACTAATCCAATTCAAAAACCCCATTTATTATACATTAAAACGCTAACACATATTCTTATTTACAATGTTGTTAATTAACCATTCTTAGTTGATAAGTTGCAGTTTGATAGTTAGGATGCGGATAGCGAATTAATAATTACCGCTAATGGTTTCAATATTATTTATAAATCCTAAAATTAACAATATATATAAGAGTACATAGATAAGAACTATTAGCCAATTATGCTATCAAAAACGATACCGCTCTATCATTATCATTTGATTACACCTTTTGTCTTTCAATAACTTAGCTTTAATGGGAATTATATGATTGCAGCTCAGACTTTATAGGATAAAAAAATAGTATTACTATTCTATAATGGTTAATGTTAGTTAAGAGAATGCTTATTTCAAGTTATAGATATTGGGAGTGATATAAAATATGATAAACTTATCTTAGCAGCCACAGGTATTACATAGTACTGGACCTACTTTGTGTACAACTAGAATATTTCTTAAATCAAAATATCGAGTTATATGACTGCAACTATGAATTTTAACATAAATAATTAAACAATATCAGCTACTTAAATTAGCGTAAATTTTTATAATGATGACTATCCTTCTCAAATATAACTCAAATAAGGAGTTAAATTTGTAAATTTGTTAACATAAATAAAATTTAACCCTCAAATTCCATAAAACATAGATTATAAAAGCGGCCTATATTAAATCTTAATTTAAAGAGACTGGACTGCTTCACACATATTAGGTTACGATATCAGTTGTGCATAATGCACTAGCGATAACAGTGGTCTAGTATTTCTAACTAAAATATTAGATTTGGATTATGATTATTCTTTCGACACAAGCACATATGTGGCTTCAACGTTGATAGAAGAAACTTTATAAATAGCCATACTAACAACCAATGAAATAATTATTACCTCATATGATATGCAAGTGATATCATGTATAATTGATATCAAGTAGTCAAGTATGTATCCTTAATAGATAACTTCCTCAAATGGAAACATATTTGTATTGGTAACAAAATTCACATCAGAAGTATATTTATGGACTTATAGATTTAAAAACGGAAATTATGTCAAAACAAATGATTATGCAATCAACTAGACTTCGTTCTACAAACTTTATGCAGTCAATGATATCATTATAGTTTAGGATAATAGTAGAGTGAGATTTTTCGTTTATAAAAATGATAAATTATCAGAAACTAAATTTAAGTTTGATTATATTCTCATCAGATAATCATTATTTCTAATGGATGTATTACTTATTCAAGAAGAATACTATAGATTATTTATTCTTGATACCTATTTAGGAATATTTCAATTCTATTTAAATTTTACAGATGGATAATTCGAGATAATAACTAATACAACCAATGATCTTAAAAGTATTATCTAGGGTCAAGGATTTCTGCTTGAAGATTAAGATTCCTTCTTGTAGATATTTTACTCATTTGATTAGTTGATAATAATAAGTTACCAAGGGATAGGATTTGTAGTTTAGCTAATATTAAATAAACAACTCTATGACTTTTAGGTCATTTAATGGGTATAAAGATATGGAGACTCAAATACTTATTAGAATGCCTTATTTTTCAAAAACTACATCATTATAGTTTATGCAAATTAGCAAGACTACTCTGAATAAATAATAACTCTATATAAATACTAATAAGTGAACAAGGTTCAATCATAACCACTTATAGTAGATGCTGGAATTATTAAGAAAATATCGAATAACGTATACTTCATGCATTTATTGGAAATTAATGGATAAATCTCTTTAATTATCAATAAGGACCCATATACGATATCTAAATATAATATAAATGAGAATGCCTTGATTAACATAAGGAATGTATCAGAGTTCAAGCCAGAATAATAAATCAATTTACTAGCATACAATACTTTCAGTAATAGCGAATACACTTTTAAATTTAACATAATAATACCCTCAGACAAATCGGAGTTTATAGATTATATTTATTTAGCTATAGCCGCGATAGTTATATTAGCAGGAGTGATCATAGTTGTTTTGTTAGTTAAGCAGCACAGACTAAAAAGAAATAAGAAAAACAGGATAATAACATCTTTAAATTGAAGTAATAAATATTTTATATTATATAATTAATAATTTTTAAACTACTATTCATCCATTTCTTATCTTAGATGATTCAAAGTATCTTCTTTAATTTACGATTTCCTTTCTGGTAACTTTTGAGGAATTGAATTTATGCTTTCAATTGAAATTCATTATTAATACAGATAATCATTGAATCAAAATAATTAATAAATTTCCTTTATTTAAAATAAGCGTGATTATTTAGTATAATAACTTCTTTAATCTTAGTATATTTTATGAAATAATAATTCATTCATAATTACAGTTTTAATTTTGCTAAAGGAAGTGCAAATGCTCTTTACTCTTTCTTCGCTTATGTAAAAGAAGATTATCTGTAAAAATTACGAGAGATAACCTGCATAGACTACATATAAACCTTTATTAAGGACGATTCAGCTAACAATTAATAAGTGTGTCTATTCTCGGTAGTCTAATGAGAATATTGTGGCTTTAGCCCAACAAAATATAATAAAACCATACATACTAGAATGTTCTTAAAAAAATACTAACTAGAAGTGGTGATATAGTAATAATAGTTGAAGCGAACGACTTCTTGAAATGAAATTATATGAATAAAAACAAGGATCTGATTATGGCGCAATCTATCTATCAAAGGCTGTATGAATTTTATAAACTTATGAATAATTTTGGAGATAAGTATTTACTTCAATGTTATTAATATTATAGTTCTGTGATTTTATATTTGTATTATTTTAAGATAACAATAACTAAATTTTATTTAATGTTTAAACTTATAATATCCTTTACTATAATTTAAATTTTTTTTCGTTTTAAAATCTTACAAATCCAAACTATTTGAGCTATTTCGAGATTTATAAAAATATTGAAGAGTTTAGTCTCAGATAATATCACATCATTTCTGATTATTACGTGAAAATTTTTAATATTCTAAATCCTATCCATTTACAAAAAAGATCGTCTTGTTTTTATTTATTGTTAGCATTATCCCTATAATAGTTCAAACTCTAAAACAGATATTTTTAATAGCAAAAAATTAGTTTTACGAAAATTATAATACATCATCAGTTGATTATTTCTATCTTCTGTGATATCTATAAAGTTTTTTTTCCAAAGTCTTCATTATTAGAAATTAAATTTGCATTAACATTAACAAA
The DNA here is from genome assembly GCA_016759055.1 of Paramecium bursaria. Taxonomy (NCBI): domain Eukaryota; phylum Ciliophora; class Oligohymenophorea; order Peniculida; family Parameciidae; genus Paramecium; species Paramecium bursaria. The sequence goes on from VMTU01000099.1 coordinate 39,836, forward strand.
ACTGATCTAGATTTTTATTATACAAATATGCTAGAGGTACTTTTTGATAATACTGAAATTTCCAGTCAAAATCTTTTCAAATTGATAGTTTTGTGATATAAGTTATTAAATTAATCAAGCTATGAACTAGGTTTAAATTACATTTATTTATCCTTAAGTTTTGAATTACAAAAGTATGAATGAGTTATTGATTCCAATATATGCCGATTTTCTAATAAACTATCTATTAATCTTTATGCTCCAAACCCTTTATGCTTTCAAATTCAGCATCTTAATATGTCCTTTAGAGAAATTTCCAAAAGTAAATAGCTTCTCATTATAATAACTGCTTTTTTTCTACTCTTAAATAAAATTAATCAAATTCTATTACTCATTAATAAAAATTATGTAAGCCAAATAGAACAATGAGGGGAAATTTTATTGTGAGCTTCATTCAGAGTTTTAATTGTTATCGATTTACTTAGGGGAGAAGTAAACTAGGAAATCAAGACTGCTTTGTGAAAAATGCATGATTGAAATCATAAATAATTAGGAAAAAATCTAAAACCTTGTTTCTTTAAAAGATGTAATGATTTAGTCGATAATAGTTTAAAAATAACCCTGGCAACTCACTCTTGGGGGCTGCGAAAATTACGGAGAGTGAAAAGAAGATTGATGAAAATTAAGCATTATAAGAAATCGAAAACTTGATAACTAAGCTTGAGAAATCCATTTAGAATCAATTTGTTATTATCAGATAAAATATATAGCAAATGAGATAATAGGTAGGGTCTATTATCACTGAGCTATCTAATAATTTAAAACTTAATGATTTGAGTAAATAATTTGAACTCGTAAGAAATATGGATAGTTATTAAGGAACAAAAGAACTAGCTTAATTAGAAGATTAATTGAACCAAATAAGTGCAAATTTAATAAAAACATATGTTTCAGCAAAAGAAAAAGTAAAAGATAATTAGCAACTTATTGTTAATAATTATTCTAATAAGTAAATATTTTATTTATTTGAGCTTGAAAATTATCTCAAATGAAATTGATTCTGCGAGTAAAACCTCCCTTGAATTTCTAAATAAAGTTGTCACATATGGAATTCCAACAACAGTGTTTGATGATATTTATCAATTTCCATAGATCCATTTTTAAATATCGGAAGGAAAATAAATACAATATTAATTAATGTATTAGGGAACTCGAGATGGGTTGCAGGCATAGTATTATTGGTCAAAATGTAATGGGCAATCGAATTTGTTGACTATAATGACGTCCAAAAATGGTAATAAATTTGGGGGTTACAGTCCTTGTGTTATAAACAGTGGATTGGGTAATTATGTTCAAGATCCCACTATGAAATCATTTTTGTTTTAATACAATAAAAAAGAAATCTATAAATTAAAGATCACCTCCTAAGCTATTTATTGCAATGCAGGATATGGACCAACTTATGGTGGAGCACATGATATATATATTGCTGCTGATTTTAATGGTGGATATTCACACGTTCTAGGTCATAGTTATGATATATCAGGTTACAATATTGTTGATAAAGCAAATCATATATTTGGCGATCAAACGCCACAATTACAGGAGATCAAAGTTTTTAAAGTGATATTTTCATGAAATTAATATATATTAAATAATTTAGAAATTAAATCAATCTCAATGCTCGGAAAATTTAAGTTTTAAATTCAGTACCGAAGACTCCAAACATTTTAACAGTAGCGAAATTATTGTAAGGTTGCCATCTCACCTTTTCAAATCATAAATAAATTTATATTTTTATAATACTGTTTTTATCAAAAACTAATATTGTCATTATCCTTTATAATTAACAATTCATTTAGAGATTACTAAAAAAATATATCTGCTTTTTAAATATTTCTATGACTTTTCAAATGCAAATGCATTACTATTTACTCCAGACATCTATTTAAATGACAATCAAAATAAAATTTTAATCAAGAATGCTTTTTTTGAAAATGCATAAATTTTATACAATTAGGAGAGAAATAGATCCAACAATAAAATCATTATTGTTCTAATACATTTATGCAACATTCAATTATTATTAAAACGGGAATCTACAACAGTCTAACCATCAGAGTGATTAAATACAACTAATAATTGATTTGTGTGATAAATATTATTTGTGTTTATTTTTAAAATATTATTTTGATATCTAATTGAAGACAGTATTACTATTTAGCTGTTAATAAATGACAAAGGTGAAATAATTACAATAATGCGGGATAGTTTTCCTAGCTCTCTTATGAGATAAATTAGTTAAATCGATTAATGATCAAAGATAAAATTACATCATTCAAAGTAAAATAATTATCATGAGACACGTATGAAATAGGAATTAATGAGTTTTTATTTATTTCTAATTTCAAGTATTTTTAATCTTAAAATAAGTACGAGATAAAATAAGCAGGATTTTTTAGTATATCTGCACTCTCATAATAAATTATATTTATGAAATAATAATTAATTCATAAGGAGAATCATATTCTCGTCGAGTTATTGTGTCCAAGATGTAAGTAGTTCCTAAAAAGCCAGTAAAATGTCTAAATTACAAATGTCAAGTTATATAGTGCTATAAATGTGCCTAAAAGGACAAACTTACAAATATGTAATTTAAATATTGAATGATTAGATGCTTATTCAAATGCTCAGAAACTTTATAAATTGGAATATTAAATTAATTTGAATAGTTTTATTTTGAAATACAATTAATTATATGCGAAGTTTGTAAAAACAAAATTAAAGGACTAGACTTTAAAACATTAGAAATATTGCAAATTAAAATTTTAGAGTGAAGAAGGATGCGAAATTCAAAATTGCTCAAATTGTTAGAAGTAACAAGATTTTAATTGCAAATACTGTCAATCCTTTTTGTGTTTCCAATGTAAATGTTAATGTGGCTTGTTTTTTCCATCACTCATATAAAATGAAGATTATTTGTTAGAGTAAAAAACTGTCAGTTGAATATACTGCAGCTAAAACTTAATTTATAATGATTTAGCTGACCATATATAAGTATGGGCATTCACGAAGTGTGTTTATGCGAATATTGTGGCTTTAAAAATAAGTGAAATAAAATGCAATCACACATATTAAGATGTCTTAAAAAATAGAAACAACAAGCAGAGATAGAGAAATAGTAATTGAAGCAAGTTGGAAAGCTTGTACTAATGCAATTAGAGTAACAAAATACAGAGATGAGTATTTTTAATACACAAATTAGAAAGTTTAACTAATAGTTTAATGATTTTATGAATGATAATGGAGTGGATTGAATATCTGAAATATTATAATTATTATAATTATATAAGCAATATT
>VMTU01000352.1:0-41708 GCA_016759055.1 Paramecium bursaria
GAGATATCTTGACGAATTATAAAAAAGTAAATAACTGTTTGAAGAAATAATTGAGATGTTTCCTGATTTCCATACCATATATAATGACTATGCTTCTCTATTGTCTGTGATGGGACAAAAGTAGAAAGCAATTCAATATTACCAGAAAGCATTAGAGATTAAACCAGATTATTATGAGGCATATTATAATTAGGGAATAATTTATTACTAGCTTGGCAACAGCGAATAGGAATTAGTTATGTATGACTTATGTTTGAGCATAAATCCAAATTATACAAAAGCCTTGAGAAACAAAGCCCTTACTCTATATTATTAATCGTAGTATAATGAATCGATTCAGCTTTATACTAAGGCCATACAAATTGATCCTGATTATGGTGATGCCTACAACGATAGAGGAAATTCTTATAAATTGCTAGAATAATATGATAAAGCAATTAAGGATTATGATAAGGCCATTTAGATTGATCCCTACAACTCATCGCCTTATTACAATAAAGGATTGTGCTTCTTGATATAGAAGAAAGTATCCGAAGCAATATTGATGTTTGAAAAAGCTATTGATCTGAATCCAGGACATCCACTATACCACATATAATTAGCTAAATCTTATAATGAAATCAAGGAGACTGAAATAGCTTTGAAGTATTTAAAGAGCACTTAAGAAGCACTGAAAGGTGATTTGAGCAAATATAATTTTCGATAAACCTAAATCGAATATGTGGTTAAGGAAATTTCTATACTAGAACCTCTTTTTAAAAATATCAAATAGGTGGAACAGTAGATTTAGAAAGCTAATCCTTAAATGAGATAAAGATATACCTAAATTCAATAAAAAAAATAATAAGTCCTGTTGGCTTAGCCTAAAAATAAAAAGGAAGAGAGCTAACATCTTAATGATATAAATCAATTACAACAAGAATTCGAATAATTTAAATAGTAAATGGCATAGCAATTAAATCAGCAAGGCTAAAAGATACAGTAATAAGAAAAGTTACTAAATTAATAACAAGAATAAATAGGGGTTATAAGATAAGATGTTCGAGAAATACAAGATTTTTTATAAGATTAAATGATGGTTAAGAACAATTGTAAGTTTATCAATCAGATAAAGAGGGATTTAAATATATAGCTTTTTATAAAGGGTTTTATTGGACATTAAGCAATTACATGAATACATATTATTAATTAAGCACTGGATTAATGCAGGTGAATTATAACACTCTAATTGAGTCTAAATAAGAGAAAACAACAGAAAAAGCAATAAAATTATCATAATTTGGTTAATAATTAACTGAGGGTATCCCATTTGTTGGAACAGTTCTTAAAATTATAGAGAAGGGATTGTAAATGTTTCTTGATAAGAAACTGAGTGACAAATTTGAAGAAAGGAAGAATTCTATAATCAGGATAGTTTAATAAAAATGTGACTAAAAGGATGAATTGGAAACTATACTAGCTAAAGCTGCTATAAAAGTCACTGATTATAGAAAACAACTAATATTAGAACTAGATTAATAAGAGGTAGATGAGGATAATGAAAATGGGAATTTGATGAGTTACTTTAAACTTATCTATTAAAAATTTAAGAATAAGGATAACTCGTTACTTTAATCCAAATATTCTTTATATGGAATCTAAGAAGCTACTTAAATCTTAGCATATTTTTATAAATTTTCTTAACAGATCAGTAGTTCATTTTTGCCTCTTGATGATAAAATACTAGAAATATTCTAGTTAGACTTGTTTATAAAGAGTAACAGCAAAATAAAAAATTTAGACTTAGAAGATAGTAAAATGGAGCCTAAATCATGCTGTGGCTGTCATCAACAATGAGTAAAGAATTTTGAATTCTAAGTTGAAAATTTTGTTTATAATATTATAATTATCATAAAAAATGCTAATATATTTCCTACAATAGGTATTCTGCCAATAATTGCCCTATCATCAAATAAGTTTAGAATATTAATAGGAAGGATATTTCACTGCAGATTTGATGATTGGAAATTAAGTATAGAAAATGATTATCGATACTGGGAGTCATGCAACTGTTTTAGATTGTTATAAACGAGATGATTAAAAGAGTTATTTCATACATCAAAATAGTACTATTTAGGTACCATGCAATGCTAAATGTTAAGAATGCGATTTCTTTGGATATTATTGTTATTTTAGTATAACTTATGCAGATCACTCATAAATTAAAGGCTATTATATCAGAGAAAAAATATTAATAGGATAACATAACTTTTATAAATAACTATCAACCTACACTTATATCGGGTGTATAAGCAAGAGAATTAATTTTAAATATGATGTAAATGGAATCTTAGGATTAGGACCATCTATTAAAGGTAGTTAATTAACTGAAATCAGATTCTAATTAATATGATAATATCATTTATGAAATATCAAGGAAAGAAAATACATAGAAGATTTTTAGTTTATGTTTAGGTGTTAAAAGAGGTATACTATCTGTTGGGGTTTAAGATTAATTATAAAATACTGGAACAACACTAAAAATGAAAGCTATCAGGAACTCTTATAGGTTAAATCTGAATGAGATATCTTATAATAACCATGCTATAGATACTTCATACCTGTAACAATATGGGGGAATCATACTGGATAGTGGATCAACGTATATATTCGCAACCGCTAATATTTATCAAGGCATTATTAAAATGATAAGTAACATTATTAATACTATTCAAAGATCAATCTTATTAGCTTATTGATGGGCTTTCATGTTTTAATTAAGACTTAGAGCCATTTGAATTTCATTTTGAAGATAAAACTATCGCATACTAACCTCATGAATTTGTTATAGAAACACAAGGATTTAAATGTATTCCCATTATGGAGATCAAAGGAGGTACTCATTCAAAAATATGAGAAAAAAAGATAATTCTTGGATTATGGTGGATGAGGAATAAATCAATTCTTTTTGATCTAGAAGAGAAGAAAGTTGTGATAAATTACTCATAATGTGATGATCTCAATATCACAGAGTTTAATTTCACCTTTGATATTCCAGAGGATAAAAAAGAATTGATTAATGTTGATGAGAGTATCTTGAGCAATAACAACCCTCTAAAGTGGGTACTTTTGTTTGTGTTCTTTATAATTTTAGCTGTTATTTATTTGATCAGAAGACTATTACTCAAATAACAATATTCAAATATAAAGTAATAAGAATTGGCTGAGGAAGTATGAATAATATTATAATTTACAAAAATTTATGTATGTATAATAATTCTTCCCGATAATATATATTGAATAATCATCTCACATCAATAGGACTATTGATAATACTAGACCGATTAGATATTCATAGGTGTTATTGGTGTTATTGACTGTATTGTTTGTTTGATTTGGCGTAGTGGTGGTTGATACACACACCATGCATGATGAGGAATTTGCATTCCATGAATATGTTCCTGCTGATCCAGTATAACATGTTGCTGCTGTCAATGAAGTTGGGCTTCCTACAGCACATGTGGTTCCAGTGAGAACACATATCTAATAAGTGGATAAATCAAAGGATGGTACTGATTAGCATGATGATCCTAAAGCCTTTGTTGCACATGTGTGAGGCTGACAAGTTGTAGTTGTTGTTCCATTTACTGTTGTTGAATTAAAGTAACATGCATCAGATCTTGAATTACATGTTGTTTAATCCTAATTGGCATTTTAGCATTGTGAGAACAAAGCGCATGTTCCTACATTTGGTGTGGTTGTATTTGTTCCAGGTGTGAAAGCGCAAATTCCATCAGAACCACCTCCTAAGCAAGCTTCCTTTGCAGTATATGATGAGCAAGTTGATTAGGGTATGCAATTAACTCCATTAGAGACACATTTTACTCCTGCGATGGAAGCGGAACAAGAGGCACTAGTTGTTAAAAGTGAATCTGTGCACTATTTGAGTCTGCAAACTGATGTGGTTGTAGCAGAGGTTGAATTAGAAGCTGCAGATGTAGAAGTTGCCCAGAAACATACTCCATCTGTTCCTTACACACAACCAGCTTAGGCTGTGTATGATGAGCATGTGGCTTATGAGATGCAAGCAGTTCCTGAAGTTGTACAAGGAGTTGAAGCTGAAAATGCAACACATCCAGTATGTGTTGTCAAGCCAGTAGTAGCATCTGAACATAATGAAAGTCTACACGTTCCTGTTGTTGCTGTCCCAGTAGGAGCAACCCAGAAGCATGTTCCATCAGTTCCTGGATTTGCACATGCAGTTTGAGTTGTATATGAGGAACAGGTAGATTATGACATGCAAGTTGTTCCATTTGAAATACATGATGGTCCCCATGCTTAACATATTGCAGTAGTTGTTCCAGTGGCTGCAGCGCAATTCGTAAATAAAGTACAAGCGGCAGCGGTTGTTCCTGCAGCAGGTAGCCATCCACAATTTCCATCGGTTCCTAAAATGCAACTTGCTTGTAAGAGTGTTTATGAACATCCAGTGATAGGAATACAGTTTGTTCCATTCGTTGTGCAAAGGGGTGAAACAGCCTAACATGCAGAATGAGTTGATTAAGGTACATCTGAACATTATTTATAAGTTATGCAAGTTCCTGCGGCAGTTGCAGATGATTTGTACCATAAGCAAGGCTGATTCTAACTATCAAATAAGCAAAATGCTGCACTCACGAATTGAGGGCAAGTTAAAGTCGCAGCACATCCACCTCCTGTTGTCCTACAACCTGCCAAATAAGTGTTACAAGCTGCATCTGTTATCGCAGTGGTATTATCTGTACATTAAATAGGTCTGCAGGCTGAGTTTGACCAAATACAGACCTTTTAAGTATCAGTTGTAGCTGCTGGACCACATGCCTATCTAGTGTATGTTGAACAAGCCCCTTTAGTGACACATCCTGCTCCAGTTGTTGTACAAGTTGAAATGACTGCACTGCAAGCTGTATCTGTAGTTAAGGTAATTGGTAGCAAAGCACAAGTTAAAGGAATGCAAGCTGTTGATGAAACATCCCAAGCACAGGTTGGTGTTGTAGCTCCAATTATTGGAATATTATTGCACTCTGATGCAGTTGTGAATCCACTACAAGTAGCTGGCTTAGTTTTGCATTAATTGGCTAAATCACAGAATAATCCAGAGGTTGATTTATAAGCAGAACAAATTGAGGGTGTTAATATGCTTGTGCAAGTTGCACTAGAAGCCAAGATACAACCAAATCCATTTGTCATACAAGCTGATCCCCAGGTTTTGCATTAAGCATCTGTATTAAATATTACTGGAGCGCTTGAACACGATGAATTATTAGAAACACATGCAGCTGGTGAACTTCCAGTTCCATGGCAAGGGCCATCAGTAGCGGTATATATTGCACAAGAATCAGAAGTTCCTTAGAATGATGCACAAGGTTATGGTGCAACACATCCTGTGCTACCTCCCCAAACACAATTAGCCACTCCAGATGTTGGTGGATACCATGCGGCGCAATCAGCATCGCTGGTTGCTGTTGTGTTTAGCACACATGTTCTGTTAATACAGGAAGCAGTGGCTGCTGCACCTACTGAATTTGTGCAAGGTATGCCATTTCCTATGAAATTATTACATTAGGTTTGAGTTCCTTTATAACCAATGCATAAGACAGTAGGCTCTACACATCCAGCTCCATTAGTCAAACATCCTTTTCTAAATGTTCCACATGCTGCGTTTGTAGTAGCTGTAGCGGGAGCATCAGAACATTATGCTTAATTGCAACTTGTGGATAAATCTTATTCACATCCCGTTTTCCAAGTATTACAATCAGCATCAGTATTTGCAGTAGCTGCTAAAGCACATGTTCTTGTTGCACATTTACTTGGCATAGAAAAATCCCAAGCGCAAGGAATTCCATTAGTATCCTACATTAAAGCACAAGCTGACTATCTCAGTGCTGCGCTTGATAAACCTCCTGGAAGCGAATAATTGGTGCAAGCTGACACATCTGCACATGTACTTGATCCAGATATGTAAGTACATTTGTGATTCAATTCATCTTTTACACTATTACATATCGCCGCTTTTGCAGCATCGTCTGCGCCTTTTGGTTAATAAGTAGCACATGTTTTTTGCTAAAATAAACAATTAGTTCCATCAAACTAACAGAAATCTATATATGCTTTGCAATTTGCAGCACTAGGATTAGGAATTGTATCTGTGCATTATTTTTATGTGCATTTTGCACCACTAATATAAAAACATATATTTCCAGTAGTATCATATAGCCTTGAACAGTTTGCTAATGCTCCCTAACCAGTCGTTACAGCATTGTAGGATGTGCAATTAGCAGCTTGAGGAACACAACCCTAACCATCATAGGTGCAAGCTGATAGATAATTTGAACAAGTATTAGCATTAGCCCTTGAAGGATCAACATCAGAACATGCTGCATCTGCACATGTTGAAGCTGTTGAATCGAATGCATATCCACATTGTTTACCACCAATATTGTAAGCTGTGCAAATTGAATTTGATGATAATGCTATTGATTATCCATGCATGAGTGAACTACAATTAGTTGCCGGAGTACTACTACAAGTAGATTAACCTGAAACAAACACACATTATTTAGAATTATCAGTTATTTATAAAGCACAGTTAAGAGTTTTGTCATAATCATTATTTCCAAACGCCGTATAATCTGTGCAAAGGTTGGTGACATTAGAACAGGTTGTATCTGAGGAACTTTTGAATGTACATCTATTAAATAATGAATCAGAGGCTCTGCAAAAAGCTAATTTATCACTATCAGTAACTAAGGTATTTGCTGAATCAATCGTAATTGCTGTACAAATTTACCCTTGATCGCTACAATTAGTGGTAGAAGTTGAAGCTATGTAGGAGCAACGACTTGTCATACCATTCTCATATTTTGTGGATGCATTACAAAATTTAGCTTTATGAAGATCCCTTGGATAAGTATTGGGAATGCTAAAGTCTGAGCATGCTGTTCCTTGTTAATAACAAGTTCCTGCTGAAAGAAACAGACATCCACTTTTATATGCAGTACATGAAGAATCATCCTTTGCATTGATGCCATAATCAGAACAGGCTTTTGTTGAACAAGTAGGTGCTGTTGTTGAGGATAATGCACATGTGTTAGCTGCAGAGCTTGAATCAGTTGTTATTCCTTTACAAAATGCTAGTTTCTAATCAGGTGAAACTGCAGTGGAAGGAATAGCGAATTAATTGCAAGCAGGTGCTGCACATGCCGATCCACCATAAACAAATCCGCATTTTGCAGTTCCAGGTAATTTTAATTGGTAACAGCTGTAGGCTTTCTCACCATCATTTGTTCCCGAGGTGGGTACAAACTTAGCACAGGTTCCTGTTGCTGCAGCAATACAAGTTGGCCCTGCATCATACTAGCAGTTATAACCATTAGAGTCTATAATGGCTTGGCACCAAATTTTATTATTAGCAGTTCCTGCTGGTGGTGTTTTTTGTGTGCAATCTATAGGTCTACAGAAGGCAGCTGATTTTGAACAAGCAATCCCACCTAAAACTAATGCATTACATTAAGCTAAACTTCCGGTTTATACACTGCATCCAGCTGAAGCGTCAACACACCCTGCCCCACTAGTAATACATCCAGCTAAGAAGTTATTGCAATCTGTGTTAGTAGTAATGGTACTAGGAGCTTAAGAGCAAGCTTTTGCTATGCAGGCTGATGTAGCAACATTTATATTAGCGGTTTTCCAGCATTTTTATGAGTTTCCTCCTGAAACAGCTGTTGTGATGGCTCCACAGAAGGTTTATGTTCCGAAATATGTTGTGCAATCCCCCACAGTGCAGCTATCTTTTCCATTATAATTACAACCAGCGAGCCAACTTGTACAATCAGCTGCAGATGCAATAGTTCCTCCAGTCATTGCATTTACATGTTTTTACAAAACAATTAGATGTCGAGGTTGCCCCTGTTGCATTACCGCATTTATTCGTTCCATTAACTCCTTTGAATAGAGCACATTAGGTTTATGTCCCTTAATAAGTTGGGCAATCATCAGAGACATCAACACAACCAGCACCATTTGTGAGACATCCTGCTAATGCTGCTGAGCAGGCTGTATCAGTTGTTAAAGTCGTAGATAGAGCAGAGCAAACTTGATTGGAACAAGCCCCAGATGACCATGTACATGCCCTAAGATATAGAGTTCTTCCTGATAAATATTATTATTGATTCGATGAACATATTGATTAATTTAAGTAATTTGCACAATCTGATCTATTCAGGCATATTGTACCCGTTGAGCAACTTGAAGTCCCTTGACATGAAATCATTAGTGCTGTGGCTTCACAAGTAGTTTATGTTACACATCCTGCTCCGTTAGTGACACATGCTGATGAAAAAGCTTAACAGCCTGCATTAGTTGTGATCGTATTTGGTGCATTTGCGCAAACTTTAGGACCGCAAGCAGCTGCTGAGGTTTGAGTTGAGGGTGCTGAGCAGTTTCCGTCAGTTCCAATATATTGTGTGCAAGTTGTATTTGTTCCTGTATATGAGCTGCATAATCCCAATGTGTCAATACATCCAGCACCTGTAGTTACACAACCAGTTTAGAAAGCAGCACAAGCAGCATTTGTATTTGTGGTAGTTGGGGCATCTGTGCATGCTCGAGGTGAGCAAGAGGCAGCAGTTGCTGATGTTCCTTTACAATTACCATCTGTTCCAATATAAGAAGAGCAAGTTGTTGTCGTTCCTGTATATGATGAGCATGGTCCTAATGAGCTAGTGCAACCCTACCCAGTTGTAACACAACCAGCTAAGAAACTTGAGCATCCAGCATTAGTATTTGTGCTAGTTGGAGCATCTGTGCATGCTAAAGCTCTGCATGCAGTTGACCCAGCAGCTGTGTTGGTAGTGCATGGCCCATCTGAACCGATGAGACCTGTGCATCCTTAAGTCTATGTATAAGTGCTACAAGCAGAAAGACTTGAAACACATCCTTTTCCATTAGTTAAACATCCTGAAACCTTCGCATGCTGCATTCGTTGACAGTGTTGCTGCATCTGTGCAGACAAGAAGTCTGCATGTTGTTGATCCTGCTGCTGAGTTAGTAGCGTACATGGTCCATCTGAACCGATCATTCCTGTGCATCCATTAGCTTGTGTATAAGAGCTGCAAGGACCCAATGTAGTTGCACAACCCTTTCCGGTTGTCAAACATCCAGCAATCCATGCGGTGCACTATGCTTATGTGGTGTATGTTGCTGGAGCATCAGAGCATACTTTGTCTGCACATGTTCCTGATGTGCCACTAGCTGTCCAAGTGCAAGATTTGGCTCCTGATGTGGCTACGTTTCCTAAACAATTTGATTCAATTGATACCTGTGCAGAGTGCCTAAGTTGTATAAGAGGAACAAGGTCCAGGAACCACGCATCTGGTTCCATCTGTTGTGCACGATGTTGATATTGCCTAGCAAGCTGCGTTAGTTGTCTGAACATATGCAGAACATCCAGCGAATATTGTACAAGTGTTATTCAGCAAGGAGCATCCAACTGTTTATGCACAAAGGGTCGAGTTCGCAACGTTTTTACAATACGTGGGCGGTGTAGCTACCACTCCAGGTGTTGTTTAGTTTGCACAGGTTCCTATTATCACAATTTTTTAATACCTTGAGTATTCGATGTGACCGTTATATTAGTTGTGGAATTGGTTTATGTGGAAAAAGTCCACTAACATCCGCTTTTGGCAATACAATCTGCTTGGCTTAGCAAATCAGAGCATGCACATGCTTATGTCTTTGGTGTGACTGCGGTTTGTGTATACACTAGTATGACTACTAGTCCTAAAATGAGAATATTTTTGACCATAATTTTGAATTTGGTAATATAAATATTTTTATCAAAAAGATTTGTCCATATATACCCTTCTGAGCTATGACGTGTAACTAGACGTCATTAGATATTATACCACAAATATACTACATACAAATAATAATAAAATTTTTCTGGTAGCTAGGCCAAGTAAGCCATCAATATATATTCCTTAACTCTTGACTAAAACTTACATAACTTTTAACGATTTAACTTCGAATTTCCAAAACAACATGGTATTTGATGGGTACTAGATCCATTCTTAAGGCCATTATCATAATATCTTCTACTTAGAGCCCGTGAAAATTCCAATTTGCTAATTATCTTTCCGTTATATCAGTTTCTGAACTAAATTAATAATAAGGAAATACAATTATTCTTTCACAAATGGTATGAAAGGAGTGTTTTATAAGTTTATCACTTACTTGGAGCACTAATACATAAATTATCATTTTTTAACATAGCAATATTAATCATATATTTTCAAGCATCGCTTTGGGGACCTATAAGTGAGAATCTTTAATCTAATCTAAGTTGATTATTCATTATTTATTTATAATTAAAATTTTCATTTATAGATATATTTATATGTTCATTTCCCTTTATATTTAATTCAGAATTTGTTTTATTTCTTCTTGTAAAGAATCATTCCCCTTACTTGTTCTGATTGGATAAGTTAGATTTTCTTGTTTTCGATCTTCTAGATCTGATTATTACAAATAAAAGGCAAAAATTGAATTTTATGTAATAACAAGTTCCATTTATTTGATGGCAAAATTATTATCTATCAAATTTTAGACAGTAAGTTGATTGGGATATACAATTTACTTCATTAGAAAGAGCAGCAATAGTATTAGTAGCAGTACAGTTTTTTTTGATATTATTATATCTAGTTTTTAATCAAATTAATTAAAAACAATAAAAATCTTACTTGATTTAAGATGATCAAATTCTAACTAAGCAAGACTACTAAATAGAAAACTCTATATAGCTTTTTGTGGCATACCTGAGGTAAATTATAAAGTTATCTCAATCAATTAAAAATATTTAATTTTAGTATAGGTCCCACTCTAATTAAAATTATTGATCATAAAAAATAATATATTATATCAAATAAATGAATGCATGAATTAGATCGGAAGATTAACTTAGTTATCATCGACCTTAAATTGCAATTCTCTCATATGTAATACTCCTTTATTGATTAGCTGAACTCTTATTAAGGCTTCTTGAGATGATGATTGTTATATAGTCCCTAAATCCTTATCTTTGGTTAATATTATTCCCAAGACAATTGTCTCTGTGTTGTTTTTCAGTTTTTACCCAAATATTTAATTAGGAGGAATAAAGGTAACCCTTAGTTTTTTAGTGCTATAATTGGTGACTTTAAGCTTAATTGCTAAGTACTCTTATTGAACTAACTAAAATCTGATGGCTTCTGTTATTTCTGCACCAATTTAATTGATAGCCTTCAAATTCCAATTTATGTTACTCCTTACTACTATATCATAATTATCCTATTTAATTGTTATTAATAAGGGAGTCTACAGTTATAGTTACGGGTTGACCAATTTCTACGAAATACTCTATCTTCTACTAGGGATGGTAGTGTTTTGTGCATTAGATCCATTCTCATCTTTGAGCATTTGGGGCCAATCTAGTTTCAATTGTATGAATCCCTCATTATTCTCATAATGTTGTCTTTCAATAAATATGTAATCCAAAACTTTATTTGAAGCCTCCCTATTTAATGATTGATCCTACCATACAGCCTTACTTTCTGAAATCATAAAGCTAATGTCTTAAATATTCATATCCTGAAGTATTTTATAATTGATTATAGCACTATTAAATTATTAGGAAAACTCATATTTAAATTATAAATGATTCTTTAGTGTGAAATAGTATTCTAATAGTACTTTTTCTTTTTTATTGTTTACTATTTCAATAGGTTGATGCAACAGTGTTTTAATAAAATTATCCTTATCGATCTTGTATTATTATTACTATATTTAAAGCTCTATTTATAGATTATATTCCTCAGATGATTCATTCATGTATTAACATATTTATATGTAATTTAGCCAATAGATTATGTTTTATTTCTATATTGTTTTATTCTTATATGAGTCGTTTATTCTAAGATTACTTAGATTGAATGATTGATAGAGCTGCACTTATTCTTTATTTTTATAAAGATTATAGAAAAAGTGAACATTAGAATTATTAGCCTACTCTTCATTTGTAAATTGGCCCCTTATAATGAGCAACACTATTGATCCATTGTTTATTATTTTAGAATCCTCTACATCTTAATCTGGAGACCATTCTAAATTATTAGTAATAAAGACATTAAAGCTCATATTTAATATTATTGATAATTTAATCTGTTAAATTCAAAAGAATATGAATATTACGAATCACCCATATAAGCAACCCAACTCTGTTCAAACATTGCCTTATCCCTAATACAGTCCAGAAGAATTTGAATAGAGAGAAGAATAATATAACTATCAGATCTAAAAAATGAGTGATCATATTAATGTATTTTTCGATTCTCATAATTTAGCAACTAGAACATGAAATCCATATCCTAGATACAGAAAACCAAGGATATAAGAATGATTTTCATAGAATGGGAACAGAACTGGTAACTTATAAAGATCAATTGAAAAAACTATTTGATATGTATCAAGATCAATCCAAATAATTTGACTTCTTGAAGAAACGAGTTAATGACTCAAATACTACTGTAGATAGAGCTTTTGAAAAATAGATTGACACACAAAATAATGTTTAGAATCTAATATTGGATAGAGATCTACTATTGAACAAGTTAGAGATAGGAGATAAGCAATATAACTTTGATGTACAAAGTCTAACTGCCTAACTACATGATAAGAATGCAGAGATATAGGATTAAAGAAAAAGGATAGCAGATCTATTAGATATGAAAAAGAAGGCTGAGGAGGAGATTGCCTCATTAAGATTTACTCTAGATCACTAAACAACCAAACTTGAGTCTGAGCTAAGAGAGAAAACATTAAAGTTAGAAGCTATGGATAAATAATTTTAAGAGGCATTATATTTGAAAGATAATGAATTAGTCGATGCTTTCGATAAGATTAGACTCTTAGAACATGAAATCAGAAGAATTTTGGATTTAAATAGAAATTATGCCCAAGAATTATCCTTATTAGCAAGGGACAATCGATTTAAGTAAGACGAATTAGTTAAGAAGAGTGAGACAAATGCTCAACCTTAGCAATAGTAATAACATTTGACAGTTTAGACAAACGGAATGGAAAAGAAAATGCCGAAGGAATTTTAGGATAGGCTTCATTTAAAAATAGATCAAGTGCTTGATGTGTTTGAGAGAAATCATGCTAAAGAAGTTAAGCAGCTTTGTTTAAATCTTTGGAAAACTAAAATGGAACTTTAAGCAAGAAATAAATAAAATAAAGTATTGAATTAAGAAACTGCTGGAATGGCTAAAGGAACTCCAGTGGCTGGAGGAGGAACTATTGATTTCAGGATACCAACGTATCTATTGGATAGCATGATAGCAGTAATTAGTTATACAAGAGATTAAATAAGTGGTTCATTATTCGAATTATTTGTCAAAAATGTTAATAAGGCAAATAATAAAAAACTAAATTCATTTGTATTATTTTTTGAAGGAATAACTGAAAAATAAAGATAGTAATATAAAGGTTTAACATTATCGTGTGAAGTGTACAGCAAATTAAGAAAAGCATTAAGATAATGTGTTCCATTACTTATTGATTCCAAAGTTACTTCTGGATTACTTGATAAGGTTGAATTAGCTATGGGTAAACTAATGAAACATGATTTGGACTTCAGAAATAGTGTAAATAAATGGTTAGAAGGAACCCTAGCATTTACTATATAAAAGAAAGATTAAGAAAATTATGATAAAAATAGGGTATTGAATTTAATATATTAAAGGATTATCTTTTCTTATTTAGATTATTAACTATCAAGTATAGAGTTAAGTTTCCACTTTAAGGAAAGACCTTTGAAGTTGATGTTGATCTAGAGACATTCTTGGATCATAAAATATGTTACGGATTTAAAAAAATACTTAAATAAATTGGAAAATAATAATGATCATTTTTTCTATTTTATTGGAGCTTCATCAATATCTTAATCATATATTATACCAAGAACCCCATTATTCATACCATAATAGCTCCATTTCCTATCATATTAAGTAGGAATCTTAAATTTCAATTCGAAATGACCACATTTTCTTTCATTTTTTAAGTATTGTTCTTCAGATATACTCAAATATCTCTTCTTATATCCCCTTATTATTGTAATAACATTTTATCTATATATTTCTATTTCATCAATCGAAACACCTGGTAAGTCAATAAGAATTATATATTGGTTACTCTCAATAACATCCACCTATGGAATATATTCTTCTTGATTTTAAAAACCATGATCTTTATCTTTTATCGGCCCTTAAATTTCGGGTTTTTTAATTATTCTCTTCTCTTTATCACTGAATGTACTTTATAGTTCTAATTTAAGACTTTTCTTGAATAAGTTATTAAGCTTAGAATTACATGTTATTACAATATCTTTGAGACTTAATAGCTTATTATGAGGCACAACAACTACTTTTAGCCAATACTTTAAAAGACTGTAAGTCCAAGGATTGATACTTTTTCCCAAGTCACTTTCATCATTCACAATGCAAAGATGTCTTGTAAATTGTGTTTTATACCAAAGCACTTATCTTTGCTCTAGATTATTTGTAAATGGATTTAATGCATCAACATTTGTTCGTTATTAGGTGCCTTCGAAATTCTGAGTTATTTAAGTAACCCAAACATGCTAAAGGAAGTTATTTGATTCAATATCTCTTAAATTATGGATTACTATTATTTCTTTGAATGATTTAAGGCTAGATTAGATCTGTCTAGCCAATTTCTCGACATATCTTTGTTCATAACTTGTAAAATCATTAACAACGCATATAAAGTAATCTCCTAATTCGAACACTATATCTAGAATAAGTTACTCAGTAAGTTCTTTTTCTTAAATCCTCTTCATATTTTCTGGTGCTAAATTGCCTGCAGTATCAATCAAAACTATTTGAGTTCCATTATCTATCATAGCATTTTTGAGGGATATTCCTTTTGTTGTAATTTTCTTCCCTGTAGGTAGATTCTATTTGGTTATTTAATTTAATATATGAGTCTTTCCTTTATCATATAATCCCATGACTGCAACATTAGCTCCTTTTAATTCATTATTAGAATTAATAAATAGCTCAATTATAATAAAATTATTACCTTCCAGCCTTACTATTGTATATTTGATGCATAATCAATATCTAAAATTAAATCATAGAATTTCTGAGGATCCAATTCTTACTATTGTTAGAAAGGCTAAATATTCAAGCCCAAATCCTTAGTGATGATATTTGGTATTTCCGTTTTTATACTTCTTTGTTCAGCTATTTATTATTGAATGTTTCCAATATTCGTTATTATATTATTAGCCTCTATTGATCTTATTCTAAGCTCATAGTGTAGTGCTTCATATAAATCTATGAATTGATTAATCTCTTTTGATTATTTGAAGAGCTCTGCAAATCTATCTATTAATTCTAAATTTTCTCTTAATATCTACCCGATTTAATTCATGCATCCAATTAGAACATCTTAGTCCTGTATAAAACTAATTATAATACATGAATGACAGGCATATAATATAAACAAAAAATTTAATCATTATTTTGATATTTTTTTCTTTTCTTGCATTTCCTTAAATTTATCTGTTGTTCCATCTTAAGCCATTTTTACCTTAATCAGCTTCATAACCTTAGTTATTTCCACCATATTCTCCAAGACCTTTTCCTCATTGAATTTTATTTCTTCCAATTTTAAATTTATTTCTTTTTCTACTTCAAGTACCCGTTTGACATCATATTATGTCATTAAAGTAATAGCAGTGCCCCTAAGAAGAATAGTTGTTAATTTACCTCTTTCCAGCTCTACCTGTTCTACCGACTCTATGTATATAATCTTTAGCAAACTTCGGAACATTATAATTAACTACAAATTTAACATTCTATATATCGAGACCTCTAGAAGCCACATCAGTTGCCACTAGTACTTACGTTCTTAAAGCTTTAAATGACTTGAGATTCGATATTCTCTCTTTTTATGGCAACATAGAATGCAAAGTAGTACTCGAAATGCCAAGTTCATTTAATATTTCATTTAATTCATGGCATTTCCTACAAGTTTGGGCAAATACTATCGTCAGAGCACCATCGAGCTTTTTCATCAAATAAACAAAATAATAATCTTTAACTAAATCAGGCATTAATATAAATTTCTAACAATATTAAGTAATTAATTACATGTTTGATTGTATCTGATACACTCTATTATTAGGAACATATTGTGAATTAAATTTATGGAAATTTATTTTATATCTCTTCATCTAATTGTTATACAGTAGCTGATACTAAATGAATTTTAGCATTTTGAGATTATTTTAATATATTATCCACGTCAACCCATATTTGAGGCTCCATCAATCTATCCACCTCATCTAACACCACATATTGGATGTTTTTGATATACTTTTGAAAATTTTAATCAACATCCAATAATTAGGAACATCTTCCAGGTGTGGCTATAATGATATGAGGTATTTAAGCAAGTTGTTTTGTTTGTTATCCTTAATTCATTCCGCCGATAAGTAAACAGACTTTTAAATTAATAGATGCTCCAAAGATCTAGAATTGTTCAGCGATTTATAATGCTAATTCTCTATTTGCTGTCAATACAATGCAAAATATTCCATACTGATCCTTACTCAGATGTTATAATATGGGCAATGCAAATGCCGCTGTTTTACCTGATCCTGTTTAAGAGGATACTAAGAATTATTTCTAAATTAATACTTAAAACATTTTATCCATCTAAAATATGAGGTATAGCCTATTCTTGAATTGGTCTTGGATTCTTATAATCAATTTTGTAGCACATCTTTTATATCCATTGCTCTAATCCTAATTATTAGAAATCCATAAATAATATAATTTAATAATTAATTTTCTGTTATTGATAACTTAATATATGTGGTTGATTCTGATAGAGTTATTCTATGAAATCTCGTAAAGTTTATCTTAATAAAATATTCTAAGAACTAAATGGGAATTTGATAATTACAAAAACTATAAAAACCTAAACTTGTTAATAGAAATCCCCTGAGAACTAATATTTCCTTGAAATTTCACTATTTTCCCAAGCTCATGAATTAATATAATAAAAAATTATTTATGAATTAAATTTCTTTCTTATAATTTATATTGATTCAATCATCTCATATTAATAAGGCTATCGATAATACTAGACCGATTAGATATCCGTATGTGTTATTGGTGTTGTTGACTGTGGTATTTGTTTGATTTGGTGTAGTAATTTAAACACACACCATGCATGATGAGGAATTTGAATTCCATGAATAGGTTCCTGCTGATCCAGAATAACATGTTGCTGCAGTCAATGAAGCTGGGCTTCCTATAGCACAAGTGGTTCCAGTAAGTACACAAATCTAATAAGTGGACAAATCAAAGGATGGTACAGATTAGCATGATGATCCTAAAGCCTTTGTAGCACATGTGTGAGGTTGACAGGATGATGTTGTTGTTCCATTTACCGTTGTTGAATTAAAGTAACAAGCATCTTATCTGGAGTTACATGTTGTTTAATCTTAATCAGCATTTGAACATTATGCGAATAATGCACAAGTTCCTACATTTGGTGTCGTTGTATTAGTTCCTGGAGTGAATGCACATATTCCATCAGAACCGCCTCCCAAGCATGCTTCCCTTGCTGTATAAGATGAGCAAGTTGATTAAGGTATGCAATTGACTCCATTAGAAACGCATTTGACACCTGAGATGGCACTAGCACATGAAGCACTTGATGTTAATAATGCATCTGTGCATTATTTCAGTCTGCAAACCGATGTTGATGTAGCAGCGTTTGAATTAGTGGCAGCTGATGTAGATGGGTCCCAGAAGCAAATTCCATCAGTTCCTTAAACGCAACCAGCTTACACTGTGTACGATGAGCATGTGGTATATGAGATGCATCCGGTTCCTGATGTTGTACATGGGGTTGAAGATGAAAAAGTAACACATCCTTCATGAGTTATCAAGCTTGTAGTGGCATCTGAACATGATTAGAGTCTGCAAGTTCCTGTTGTTGCTGTTCCAGTGGGAGCTACCCAGAAACATGTTCCATCTGTTCCTGGGTTGGCACAAGCAGTTTGAGTTGTATATGAAGAACAGGTAGATTTTGACATGCAAGTTGTTCCATTTGAAATACAGGCAGGTCCCCAGGCTTAACATATTGTCGTAGTTGTTCCTGTAGCTGCCTCACAATTAGTAAATAAAGTACAAGCAGCAGCAGTTGTTCCAGCAGCAGGCAGCCATCCACAATTTCCATCGGTTCCTAGAATACAGCTTGCTTATAAGACTGTTTAAGAGCATCCAGTGATTGGAATACAAGTAGATCCATTTGTTGTGCAAAGTGGTGAAACAGCTTAACATGCATTATGAGTAGTTTGAACAACATCAGAGCATTATTTATAACTTATGCAAGTTCCTGCAGCAGTTGCTGAAGATTTATACCATAAGCAAGGCTGATTCATACTGTCAGATAAGCAAAATGATGCACTTACGAATTGTGGGCAAGTTAAGGTTGCAGCACAACCACCTCCAGTTGTTTTACAACCTGTTAAATAAGTGTTACAAGCTGCATCAGTTATGGCAGTGGTATTATCAGTACATTAAATAGGTCTGCAGACTGAATTCGACCAAATACAAGCCTTTTGAGTATCAGTAGTTGCAGCTGGGCCACAAGCTTATCTAGCATATGTTGAGCATGCTCCTTTAGTGACACATCCTGCTCCAGTTGTTGTACAAGTAGAAATAACCGCACTGCAAGCACTATCTGAAGTCAATGTAACTGGTAGTTATGAACAAGTTGAGGGAATACAAGTTGTTGTTGAGGTATCCCATGAGCATGTTGGTATCGAAGCTCCAATTATCGGGGTGTTATTACAATCTGATGCAGTTTTAAATTCACCGCAAGTGGATGGCTTTGTTTTGCATTGATTGGCAAAGTCGCAAAATAATCCAGAGGTTGATTTATATAGAGAGCAAACTGAGGGTGATAAACTTGAGCAAGTTGCGCTGGAAGCCAAAATGCAACCAGATCCAGTCGTTATACACGCAGATCCCCAACTCTTGCACTAAGCATCTGTATTGTATGTTGCTGGTGCGCTTGAACAGGAAGAATTGTTTGATACACAACGACCAGGTGAGGATCCAGTTCCATGGCAAGGGCCATCAGTTGCGGTAAATGTTGGGCAAGTATCAGAAGTTCCTTAAAATGATGCACAAGCTTATGGTGGAACACACCCAAAGCCTCCTCCCCAAACACAATTGGCTACTCCAGATGTTGGTGGCAACCAAGCTGCACACTCAGTATCACTCTTTGCTGTTGTATTTAATAAACATGTTCTGTTAATACAAACAGCAGTTGCCGCTGCTCCTGCAGAGTTTGTGCAAGGTACACCGTTTCCTACGAAGTTATTGCATTATGTTTGAGTTCCTTTGTAACCAGAACAGGCAACAGTGGAATCAACACATCCAGCTCCATTTGTTAAACATCCTTTTCTAAATGTTCCACATGCAGTGTTTGTGGTAGCTGTCGTTGGAGCGTTTGAACATGATGATTAGCTGCAAGAAGATGTTAAATCTTATGCACAACCAGATAACCAAGCAATGCAGTCTGCATCAGAATTAGCTGTGGGTGCCAAAGCACATGTTTTTGCTACACATGTTGTTGATGTTGCACTAGTCCATGTGCAAAAATTACCATTTGAATCTTAAGCCAAAGCACAGGCTGATTAACCAAGAGCTGCGTTTTATGAATTAGAAGGGAGGGCATATGAAGTGCAATCTGCTTATGTATTTACACAAGTCGTTCCTCCAGTCATAAAAGTGCATTTAGTATTTCCTGTGTTTGATAATCCATTGCATATCGCAGCTTTTATAGCGTCGTTAGCTCCCGTTGGTGTATATCCAGTGCAATTAGCTGCGGTTGCTATACATGATGTTCCGTTGAATAGACATGTGCTTAAATATGACTTACAATTAGCTGCACTAGGACTAGTAATTGTATCCGCACAAGTCCTAGCCTAACAGTTAGCATCAGAAACGTAAGTACAGATATTTCCATTAGTATCACTAAGTGCTTAACAATTGGTTAATGCTCCACTTCCACTTGTTTAAGCTATATACGCTGTGCAAGACGAAGCTTGAGTTACACAACCCTAGCCATCATAAACGCATGTTGATAGATACTATTTACAAGTTGTCTGACTAGCGCTTGTGGGATCAACATCAGAACATGCTGCATCAGAACAAGTTGTCCCAGTTGAATCATATGCATATCCACATTTTACGCTGTTTAAAGTGTAGACAGCACACATTGATTACATTATATTTAGTGCAGCAGATTATATATGAATTTAATAACAAGCACTACCGTTATCAGAGCACCTCCCTAAACCTGATGTATAGATGCATTGCCTAGAACTCGCATCGATTTATGATGCACAACTAAAAAAATTCTCACTTTCTGTATTTCCAAAGAATTAATAACTATTGCAGAAGCTAGAGAGCTCAGCACAGGCTGTGTCGCTGGAGGTAGCGTAAGTGCAACTTTAATTATTATTCTTTTTAGAAGCTTAGCAAAATGCTAACTTATCCTAATCGTTAGTTAGCGCGGCATTAATTGTTATTGTCGAGCAAGCCGTAATCACATTACTACAATTTGTTAAAGAATTTGCAGCAATAAATGAGCAAGAAAAACTTGTTCCCGATGGTTAAATTTTTGAAGCAGTACAAAATTATGCCTTCTAAAGGTCCGTTGTGTAAGCTATTGGAATTGTATAGCTTGCACAAGTTGCTTGTTGCTAGTAACAGTTACCTCCAAAAAGATATTTACATCCATTTAAATATGAATTACATGAAGCATCATTTGTGGCTCCAATTCCATAGTCAGAGCATGACCTTGAAGAACAAGTTGATTATGTTGCTGAGGTTATACCACAAGTATTGGCTCCAGAACTTGAATCAGTTGTTATTCCTTAACAATATACTCTTTTCTAATCTGCTGTCGTTGCAGTGGAAGGAATTGAAAACTAATTGCAAGAAGGCGTAGAACATGATTATCCACCAGCTGCAAACCCGCATGTTGCAGTTCCAACTAATTTTAATTAGTAACAGCTAAAGGCCTTTTCTCCATCGTTTGTTCCTGAATTTGGTACAAACTTAGCGCAAGTACCTGATGCTGCAGTGATGCAGGTTGGTCCTGTATCATACTAGCAGTTTTTTCCATTCGAGTCAACAAATGCCTGGCACCAAATTTTATTATTAGAAGTTCCTGCTGGCGGTGTTTTTTAAGCGCAATTCACGGGTGTACAAAATGCAGCTGTTTTTGAACAAGTAATTCCGCCTAAAACTAATGCATTACATTAGGATAAGCTTCCAGTTTATAGAGTGCATCCTGCTGAAGCGTCAACGCACCCTGATCCATTAGTAATGCATCCAACCAAAAAAATATTGCAATCTGAGTTAGTAGTAAGGGTACTAGGAGCCTATGAACATGCTTTTACTACGCAAGCTGATGATGAACCATTAATATCAGCAGTTTTCCAACATTTTTATGGAGTACCACCTGATATTGCTGTTGTGATGGCTCCACAATAGGCTTAGGTTCCAAAATATGCCGTACAATCTCCTAGAGTGCAGTTATCTTTTCCATTATAATTACAACCAGCTAACCAACTTGTACAATTAGCCTATGAAGCGATAGTTGCTCCAGTATTTGCATTTGCACACGATTTTATAATACAATTTGTTGTAGATGTTGCCCCTGTTACATTACCGCAGTAGTTTGTTCCGTTAACTCCTTTGAATAAAGCACATTATGTTGAAGTTCCTTGATAACTTGGGCAATCCGCTGAAACATCAATACAACCAGCACCATTTGTAAGACAACCTGCTAGTGCTGCTGAGCAGGTTGCATCTGTTGTTAAAGTAGTAGATAGACCAGAGCATAGTTGGTTTGAGCACGCTCCTGATGACCATGTACATGCCCTTAGATAAGTTGTTGCTGCTGATAAGTATATTTATTGATTAGATGAACATATTGATTAATTTAAGTAGTTTGCACAATCTGATCTATTCAAGCAAATTTGAGATGATGAGCAATTAGAATTAGCCTAGCAATTAGCAACAGTAGTTGTAGCTTCGCAAGTTGCTTGTGTCATACATCCAGCTCCGTTGGTAACACACAAAAATGAAAAAGCTTAACATCCAGCATTAGTTGTTAATGTATTTGGTGCATCTGAACATACTTTTGGTGCGCAAGCAGCTGCTGAGGTTTGGCTGGAAGGTGCATAGCAATTTCCATCACTTCCAATATATGATAAGCAAGTAGTATTTGTTCCTGTATAAGAACTGCATAATCCTAAGGTGTCAATACATCCAGCTCCAGTCGTTATGCAGCCTGCTAAGAAAGAAGCACATGCAGCGTTCGAATTAATGGTAGCTGGTGCATCTTTGCATGTTCTAACCGAGCATGATGCTACTGTAGTGGAAGTTCCTATGCATAATCCATCTGATCCAATATATGATGAGCAAGTTGTTGACGTTCCTGTATAAGATGAGCATGGTCCTAATGAGCTTGTGCAACCCTACCCAGTCGTAACACAACCTGATAAGAAACCTGAGCATCCAACATTAGTGTTTGTACTAGTGGGAGCATCTGAGCAAGCTAAAGTTCTACATACTGTTGAGCCAGCAGCTGTGTTGGCGGTGCATGGTCCATCTGATCCGATGAGACCTGTGCATCCCTGTGTCTATGTATAAGTGCTGCAAGCAGAAAGGCTTGAAACACATCCTTTTCCATTTGAAAAGCATCCTGAAACGAATCCTGAACAAGCTGCATTTGTTGTTAATGATAATGGTGCATCCGAGCAGACAAGTGGTCTGCAAACTGTAGAACCTGCTGATGTATCTGTACCGCATGGTCCATCTGAACCTATCATTCCAGTGCATCCATTGGCTTGAGTATAAGTGCTACAAGTTCCTAGATTTGTTGCACAACCCTTTCCGGTTGCCAAGCATCCAGCTATCCATGTAGTGCATTATGCTTATGTCGTGTATGTTATTGGGGCATCAGAACAATTTTTATCAGAACAAGTTCCTGATGTGCCATTAGCAGTCCAAGTGCAAGATTTGGCTCCTGATGTTGCTACGTTCCCTAAAAAAAATATGAATTTATGATACCTGTACAGAGAGCCTAAGTTGTATATGAAGAACAAGTTCCAGGGGCTACACATCTGGTTCCATCTGTAGTGCATTAGGTTGATATAACTTAGCATGCTGCATTAGTTGTCTGAACATATGCAGAGCATCCAGTGAATATTGTACATGTGTTATTTAAGAATGAACATCCAATTGTTTTTGCACAAAGAGTTGGGTCTGTAACGCTTTTACAATATGTAGGAGGTGTGGCTACCACAACTGTGTTTGTCTAATTGGCACAAGTTCCTAACTTCACAATTTTTTCATACCTTAAGTTGTCGATGTGACCGTTATATTAGTTGTTGAATTAGTTTGTGTGGAAAAAGTCCACAAACATCCAATTTTAGCAATACAATCTGCTTGACTTAGCAAGTCAGAGCATGCACACGCTTGTGTCTTTGGTGTGACTGTGGTTTGGGTAGATACCAGAATGACTACTAGTCCTAAAAAGAGCATATTTTTGACCATAATTTTGAATTTGGTAATATAAATATTTTTAATAAAGATTCACCATTTATACTCCTCCGGGCTGTGACGTGGAACTAGACGTCATTCAATGTTAAACCACAGATATACTACATAAATAATAATAAAATTTTTCTGGTAGCTAGGCCAAGTAAGCCATCAATATATATTCCTTAACTCTTGACTAAAACTTACAGAACTTTTAACGATTTAACTTCGAATTTCCAAAACAAACATGGTATTTGATGGGTACTAGATCCATTCTTAAGGCCATTATCATAATATCTTCTACTTAAAAATTCCAATTTGCTAATTATCCTTCCGTTATATCAGTTTCTGAACAAAATTAATAATAAGGAAATATAATTATTCTTTCACAAATGGTATGAAAGGAGTGTTTTATAAGTTTATCACTTACTTGGAGCACTAATGAAGTGAGTGCTAGTAGAGTTTCGATAAAAACTTAGAATGAAAAAAAATTTATATTTTTCACCATTGTTCGTGCGAAGTATTTATAAGAAAGTCTTTCATAATTTTTGAAACTTAGAGAAAAGAATCTTTTCATCTTTAGCATTTATAATCTGGATTTTAAAATAAGGGAACTCAAAACATAAATTATCATTTTTTAACATAGCAATATTAATCATATATTTTCAAGCATCGATTTGGGGCACACATTAGTGAGAATCTTTAATCTAATCTAATTTGATTATTCATTATTATTTGTAATTAAAATTTTCATTTATAAATATATTTATATGTTGATTTCCCTTTATATTTAATTCAGAATGTGTTTTATTTCTTCTTGTAAAGAATCATTCCCCTTACTTGTTCTGATTGGATCATTTTAATTTTCTTGTTTTCGATCTTATAGATCTGATTATTACAAATAATAGTCCTAAAAATTAAGGTGTTGGCATCATTTTTATATATCAAAGTTTAGACAGTAAGGTTAGTGGGGTACTTACTTCATACTTCAAGTACCCTTTGACATCGATTAAGTCATTGACGTAATGCCCCTAAGAAGATAGCACATCTTCTACATCAATTGCTCTAATCCCAATTGTTGGAAATCCATAAATAATATAATTTAATAATTAATTTTCTGTTATTGATAACTTAATATATGTGGTTGATTCTGATAGAGTTATTCAATGAAATCTAGTAAAGTTTATCTTAATAAATTATTCTAAGAACCAAATGGGAAAATTATAATTACAAACTATAAAAACTTAAATTTGTTAATTGAAGTCCCCTGAGAACTAATACTTCCTTGAAATTCACTATTTTCCTAAGCTATTGAATTAATATAATAAAAAATATTTATGAAATAAATTTCTTTCTGATAATATATATTAAATCAATTATCTCACATCGACAAGAGTATTGATAAAACTAAGCTGACTAGGATTCCATATGTGTTATTGGTGTTATTGACTGTGTTATTTACTGTAGTTTATGTTGGATTCACACAAACCATGCATGATGAGGAATTTGCATTCCATGAATAGGTTCCTGCTGATCCAGTATAACATGTTGCTGCACTCAATGAAGTTGGGCTTCCTACAGCACAAGTGGTTCCAGTAAGAACACAAATCTAATAAGTTGATAAATCGAATGATGGCACAGATTAGCATGATGATCCTAGAGCCTTTGTAGCACATGTGTGAGGTTGACAGGATGATGTTGTTGTTCCATTTACTGTTGTTGAATTAAAGTAACAAGCATCTTATCTGGAATTACAAGTTGTTTAATCTTAATCAGCATTTGAACATTAGGAGAATAATGCACAAGTTCCTATATTTGGTGTCGTTGTATTAGTTCCTGGAGTGAATGCACATATTCCATCAGAACCACCTCCTAAACACGCTTCCCTTGAGGTATATGATGAGCAAGTTGATTAAGGAATGCAATTTACACCATTAGAAACGCATTTGACACCTGCGATTGCATTAGAGCAAGAGGAACTAGTTATTAAAGAAATATCAGTGCATTATTTGAGCCTGCATACTGAAGTGGTTGTAGCAGCGTTTGAATTAGTGGCAGCTGATTTAGATGTTGACCAGAAGCAAACTCCATCAGTTCCTTAAACACAACCTGCTTAAACTGTGTACGATGAGCATGTGGTATATGAGATGCATCCGGTTCCTGATGTTGTACATGGGGTTGAAGCTGAAAAAGCAACACATCCTTCATGCGTTGTCAAGGTTGTAGAAGCATCTGAACATAACTAAAGTCTGCAAGTTCCGGTTGTTGCTGCACCAGTAGGAGCCACCCAAAAGCATGAACCATCTGTTCCTGGGTTTGCGCAAGCAGTTTAAGTGATATATGAAGAACAGGTAGATTTTGACATGCAATTTGTTCCATTTGAAATACAGGCAGGTCCCCAGGCTTAACATATTGTCGTAGTTGTTCCTGTAGCTACCTCACAATTTGTAAATAAAGCGCAAGCAGCAGCAGTTGCTCCAGCAGCAGGCAGCCATCCACATTTTCCATCGGTTCCTAGAATACAGCTTGCTTATAAGACTGTTTAAGAACATCCAGTGATAGGTATACAGGTATTTCCGTTTGTTGTGCATAGTGAGGAGACAGCCTAACAAGCAGAATGAGTCGATTGAGCAACATCAGAACATTGTTTATAACTAATACAAGATCCTGCATCGGTGGCTGAGGATTTGTACCATAAACAAGATTAATTCATATAATCAACTTAACACAAGGCTGCTGTTGCGAAGACTGAGCAATTTAAGGTTGCAGCGCAGCCAGCTCCAGTTGTTTTACAACCTGCTAAATAAGTGTTACAAGCTGCATCTGTTATCGCAGTGGTATTATCAGTACATTAAATAGGTCTGCAGACTGAATTCGACCAAATACAAGCCTTTTGAGTATCTGTAGTAGCAGCTGGGCCACAAGCTTATCTATTATATGTTGAACATGCGCCTTTTGTGACACATCCTGCTCCAGTTGTTGTACAAGTAGAAATAACTGCACTACAAGCACTATCTGATGTCAATGTAATTGGTAGTGATGAGCAAGTTTATGGATTACAAGTTGTTGTTGAAGCATCCCAAGCGCAGGTTGGAGTTGTAGCTCCAAAAATTGGATTGTTATTACAATCTGATGCAGTTGTGTACCCGCCACAAGTCGATGGCTTTGATTTACATTCGATCGCTAAATCACAATATAATCCACTAGTTGATTTATAAAGGGAACATGCTGAAGGTGCTAATATACTCTAACAAGTTGCGCTGGAAGCCAAGATACAACCAAATCCAGTTGTTATGCAAGCAGATCCCCAACTCTTGCATTAGGTATCTGTATTGAAGGTTGTTGGAGCACTTGAACAAGAAGAATTGTTCGAAACACAAGCAGCAGCTGATTATCCAGTGCCATGACAAGGACCGTCAGTTGCAGTGAATGTTGGACAAGTTACAGAAGTTCCTTAAAATGAAGCACATGCTTATGGAGAAACGCACCCTGAACTTCCTCCCCAAACACAGTTGGCTACTCCTGATGTTGGTGGATACCAAAGAGAACAATCTGCATCGCTCTTTGCTGTTGTGTTTAGAACACATGTTCTGTTAATACATGCAGCTGTAGCTGCTGCGCCTGCAATATTTGAGCAAGGTATACTGTTTCCTACGAAATTATTGCACTAGATTTGAGTCCCTTTATAACCAGAGCAAGCAACAGTAGGATCAACACATCCAGCTCCACTTGTTAAGCAACCTTGCTTAAATGCTCCGCATGCTGTGTTTGTTGTGGCCGTAGCAGGAGCATCAGAACATGTTACTGAGCTACAATTGGAAGTTGAATCTTATTCACATCCTGATAACCAAGAATTACAGTCAGGATCAGAATTCGCTGTTGGTGCACTAGAGCATGTTCTTGAGGTACATGCAGAAAAATTTATTGGGTCGTTAGTACAGAGAATCCCATTGGTAGTTTAAATTAAATTACAAACAGATGATCCAAGCACACTTTATGAACTAGCTGGTAGTTCATAAGAGCCGCATGCAGCTTCGGTACTTGCACATCTTGATCCAGTGATGAAAGTACATCTACCATTTGAAGAATTTTTCAGAGCATTGCAAATTGCAGCTTTGGCAGCATCATTAGCTCCCTTTATTGCGTAGTTAGAACATGAAGTGGCAGTTGCCACACATGTTTAACCGTTGAACTGGCAAGTGCTCAAATATGCTGAACAATTTGCAGCACTGGGGTTTGAAATGGTGTCTGAGCAGGCTTTTGCTGAGCAGTTAGAGCCAGAGGAATAAGTACATGCATTACCACTTGAATCAGTCAGTCCTTAACAGTTTGCCAATGCCCCCAACCCAAACGTTATTGCAATATATGAAGTGCAAGAGGCAGCCTGAGCGACACACTACATACCATTGTGGAGGCAAGTTGATAGATAGGAAGAACATTATTTGGGACTAGAGAGAGCTGGATAAACATCAGAACATGCCGCGTCGGTACATGTTGAAGCAGTTGAATCATATGCATAACCACATTTTTTACCGTTCATAGTGTACTAATTACAGATTACCTGTGAAGTCGGTTGTGTATCTGATAAAATTGTTACATCAGCACAAGATGTTCCTTAAACGTCACTGCATTTAGTTTAGCCCGATACAAAAGTACATTATTTATTAGTCCCATTTATTTATGCAGCACAGTTGCTTTATTTTTTAACATCATCAGATCCAAAAGCAGTGTAAATATTGCAATTTTCGATGTTAGAACATGCTGATGATGAAGCACTATCATAAGCACAAGGAGACTAATTTGAAGCAGATGCTCTGCAAAATGCTAATTTCTATTAATCAGTTACAAGGTCATTTGATGAATCAATCGTCAGTGATGTACAAAAAGCAACTGGCATACTACAAGTCTCAGTGGAAGTGGAAGCTTAATAAGTGCAATAAAAGTCCCCTTTTTGGCTTGGTATTTTGGAAGCTGTACAAAATTATGCTTTTTCCAAATCGCTTGTGTAAATTGAGGGTATAGTATACCCTGTGCAAGTATTTAATTTTAAGTAACACATACCCCCGAAAAGATAAAAACATCCACTCATATATGCGCTACATGAAGCATCATCTGTTGCTCCAATGCCATAATCATTGCAGGATCGTGTCGAACAGGTTGATGATTCTTCCACAAAACCACAAGTACTAATACTTTAATTTGAATCAGTTGTAATTCCTTTGCAATATGCTAATTTCTAATCTGAGGTGGTTGCAGAAGAAGGAATTGTGAATTAAAAGCAATCAGACGTTGAGCATGACGATCCACCAGTTGCATATCCGCATGTTTCAGATCCATTTAAATTTAATTGATAGCAGCTTAAGGCTTTTTCTCCATCTGTTGTTCCTGATGTTGGTACAAACTTACCACATGTTTCTGATGATGCTGCTTTACAGTTTGGACCTGCATCATACTAACAATTATTTCCATTCGAGTCTACAAAGGCTTGGCACCAAATTTTATTATTAGCAGTTCCTGCTGGTGGTGTTTTTTATGTACAATTCACAGGTCTACAAAAGGCAGAGGATTTAGAACAAGAAACACCATTTTATGAGAAGGTACTACATGTTGATAATACTCCAGTATATGTAGTGCAGGCAGTTGAAGAGTCAATGCACCCTGCACCATTTGAACTGCATCCAGCTAAAAAGTTATTGCAATCTGAGTTAGTAGTAAGGGTACTAGGAGCTTGTGAACATGCTTTTGCTACGCAAGCTGATGATAAACCATTAATATCAGCAATTTTCCAACATTTTTATGCAGTACCACCTGATATTGCTGTTGTGATGGCTCCACAAAAGGCTTATGTTCCGAAATATGTTGTGCAATCTCCCACAGTGCAATTATCTTTTCCATTGTAATAACAACCAGCCAGCCAGCTTGTACAATTTGCCTATGAACCAGTCGTTGCTCCAGTATTTGCATTAGCACAAGTTTTTACGATACAATTTGTTGTCGATGTGGCTCCTGTTACATTACCACATTATTTTGTTCCATTAACTCCTTTAAAAGCAGCACATTATGTTGAAGTTCCTTGATAACTTGGGCAATCTGCAGAAATATCAATACAGCCGGCACCTTTTGTTAGACATCCAGCTAATGCTGCTGAGCAAGCTTAATCCGTTGTTAAAGAGGTAGATAGAGCGGAGCATAGTTGGTTTTAACAAGCACCATATGACCATGTACAAGTTCTTTGATATGTTATTCCACCTGATATGTAATATTATTGATTTTATTAACATAATGATTAATTTGAGTAATTTGAACAATTTGATCTATTCATGCAACTTTGTGCTGATGAGCAATTAGAGTTTGCTTGGCAGTTAGCAATTATTGTTGTGGCCTCACAAGTTGTTGGTGTCATACATCCAGCCCCGTTAGTAACACACAAATATGAGAAAGCTTAACACCCAGCATTAGTTGTGATTGTATTTGGTGCATCCGAACATAATTTTGGTGCACAAGCAGCTGCTGAGGTTTGGGATGAGGGTGCAGAGCAGTTTCCATCAGTTCCTATATACTATAAGCAAGTTGTATTAGTTCCTGTATATGAACTGCATAATCCTAAGGTGTCAATACATCCAGCTCCTGTTGTTATGCAACCTGCTAAGAAAGAAGCACAAGCAGCATTTGTAGTTGAAGTGGTTGGTGCATCGACACAAGTTTTAAGTGAGCATGATGCTGTTGTAGAGGAAGTTCCTTTGCATAATCCATCTGATCCAATATATGAAGAGCAAGTTGTTGTCGTTCCTGTATAAGATGAGCATGGTCCTAATGAGCTTGTGCAACCCTAACCAGTCGTAACACAACCTGATAAGAAACCTGAGCATCCAGCATTAGAGTTTGTGCTAGTGGGAGCATCTGAGCAAGCTAAAGGTCTGCATGCAGTTGATCCTGCATTAGTGTCAGTGGTGCATGGCCCATCTGAACCAATGAGACCTGTACATCCTTAAGTCTATGTATAAGTGCTGCAAGCAGAAAGACTTGAAACACATCCTTTTCCATTCGACAAACATCCTGAAACAAATGTTGAACATGCTGCATTTGTTGACAAAGTTATGGGTGCATCTGAGCAGACAAGTGGTCTGCAAACTGTAGAACCTGTTGATGTATCTGTACCGCATGGTCCATCTGAACCTATCATTCCTGTACATCCGTTGGCTTGAGTATAAGTGCTGCATGTTCCTAGACTTGTTGCACAACCCTTTCCGGTTGCCAAGCATCCAGCTATCCATGTAGTGCATTATGCTTATGTCGTGTATGTTATTGGGGCATCAGAACAATTTTTATCAGAACAAGTTCCTTATTAGCCACTAACTGTCCAATTGCAAGATTTGGCTCCTGAGGTGGCTATGTTTCCTAAAACAATTTGAATTATATGATACTTGTGCAGAGAGCTTGAGTTTTATATGAAGAACATGGTCCTGGCGCTACGCATCTCGTTCCATCGGTTGTACACTAGTTCGATATGGCTTAACATGCTGTGTTAGTTGTTTAAACATAAGCTGAGCATCCCGTGAAGAGTGTGCAAGCATTATTGAGAAAGGCACATCCAATTGCTTATGCACAAAGATTTGCGTTATTAAATTATCCGCAATATGTAGAAGGATTAAGTACGACAATAGGGGTGGTTTGATTGGGTGTAGTTTGAGTTGTTGAGTTTCCGCAAGTTCCTTTAATTATAAATTATCATACCTTAAGTTGTCGATGTGACCGTTATATTAGTTGTTGAATTGGTTTAAGTTGAAAATGTCCACTAACATCCGCTTTTGGCAATACAATCTGCTTGGCTTAGCAAGTTAGAGCATGCACAAGCTTGTGTCTTTGGTGTTACTGTGGTTTGAGTAGATACTAGAATGACTACTAGTCCTAAAAAGAGCAAATTTTTGACCATAATTTTGAATTTGGTAATATAAATATTTATAAAAAAGATCTGTCATTTATACTCCCCCAGACATGACGTGGAATCGGGCGTCATTCAAATATTGGACCTAATGATACTACATTAATAAAATTAAAATATTTCTTTAGATAAGCAAAGGTAGCCTTCAATATTCTTGTTTAAAACACTTAAACACTTAACTCATCTAACGTTTTAACATTGTAGCTTTGAGAAAAGTATTATTATGAAGAAGCAAATAAATTATTTCATGTTTTATCAACTCCATTCAGATTATTTCCTATTACTTGTGAACCTTTCAAAATTGCCAAAGTTTAATTTCCTTTTTCCGTTATATTAGTTTTTTCATAATTAATCAAAAGGGTAATATGAAGTTTTTCATTAAATTATGGTATGAAAAGAATGTCTTAAGTGTTTATAACTCATGCAATCATCTTAGAGGAGAGTAATGATCATTTAGAGTTAAAAATATAGAATAAAACATAAAATTTTTATAAATGACCTTGAAAGAATTGAATTTCTATTTTTATATAGGGAAATTCAACATATGGATTCTTATTTTCCTGTATGATGATTCTAGATGAGTTCACTTAGGTACTCTTCAAAAGGTTGATGAGAAATCATAAATCATCAAGTTTTCACTTTTTAAATTCTATTGTGATATATGAAGTTCAACTAAATAATTGAATAGGAATATATAAATTTATTTCCTAATCGCTATTTCATAATTCATCTGACCAGCTTATTAATCGTCACTTGGTGCATTTGAATCAAGGAACCTAGATTTGCATTAAGTCCAGAATGAGCTTTACAATTAATAAAATTTTAATATGTTACACTGTATAAACGGAATAGAATAAGGAAATATAAAATAAGGTTTTGGAGTATTTTTATATGATGATTCTACTATGTATATTGGAAATTGGCTTAATTACTAGTATAATGGAGAAGGAATTATACTGTTACCTTATGGTGGATATTTTAGAGGATAATTTAACAAATCAAACATCTAAGGAAAGGGTTGGCTTACTACCAAAAAAGAAATACTAATAGCTTAATTTAAAGATTCATAACTAGATGGAAGAGTGCTTTAATATAAGTAAAATAAATGGAAGCTTATGATTTATCGAATGGGAATGCTTATAATTATAATTTAAGAACAACAAGGAACTCTGCAAAATGTGCCTGAATTTGTTAAGTAGCAAGAAGAGTTCACCATTCTATAATAGATTATTGATAGGAAATTCGATAAATAATTTTAAGTCAAAAGTTCATCTGGGATGTAAAAAATTATATAAAAAGATATCTAGGTATTAAGAATGGACTCGGATGCAGAATAGGAGATGATATTGAAATAGGATAATTCAAAGATGGAAATTTAGATGGTTTAGGTAGAATTATAACAAGTGATGGGTGTATAAAGGATGGCTTATTGAAGAGCAACAATTTGATAAAGGGTGTAGAATATAAGAATGATTCTTATTAAATGATTAATTCTTAAGTTGAAGGTTTTGAAATCGTAAATAAAAAATCCTAGCGCTTCAAAGGTTTTCCTAATATACATATAAGTAAAATTATTTATTTATTGAGGGAAACTGAGGGAGGAATATCATTAAAGAGATAAAGCATTAGTGAATAGGGTTTAAGATAAACCATTCTTTATTCAAAGATTGAAAGAAATATCAAAAGAAGGTCTGGGATATCAACATAAAGAGGAGCAGACCATATATGACACTAATTTCTTTTCTCTGAGCACAATTAATTTTCAAACAAATGAAATCGAGAGTGAAGGATAGACTTAATTTCCATTCGATACTTAGAGAAAAAGAAGTTCAATAATAGGAATTGACGATTTGGTCCTAAATCAATAAGAAATATTAAATAACACCTTATAGGTAGTAGATAATAATGTCAATTCGAATTAGAGCTCTAGAATAAGCTAATTATCTTTCAGTAATGCTTAAAAGTTTAAAAAGAAACCTATATTCGACTGATTTATTTTTTATATGTTTTACAGAAAAATATAATTCTAATTTTCTAAATAGTTAAGAGAATATTTCTTCTACATTGATCATAAAGGACTGCTATATCTTGAGGAAACAGAACCAAAAACCTATGTGACAGCCATCAAGGATGAAAGATTTTTTGTAATCATACATTGTTTATATTTAGAAAAATTTCCACAAATATCTCAATCGAAATAACACAGGTAGGCATTTAGACTATTAATGTATATATAATCCTCAAATTAGATCTCTCAATATGCTGGGGTGAGTATAATTTTGTTAAAACGTTTGCTACACCAATAGTTTACAATAACATTATTGAAAAATAGGGATAATAATATATAGTATTATAAATTATATATTAAGATAACTCCAAATTTTTATGAAGAGATATATTAATAAGAAAAAATATTTGAAAAAGATGGATTATTGTACCACAAATGCCAACTAAATGATCTAGAGTATGGAATATTATCAACTGATTTAGCAATTAATATAATTTAATGAATTCTCATAAATCAGTTTTCTTTGATAAAAGAGACAAAAACTATCTATAACTCTCTAGCCCCATAAAGTTTTTAGAGATCTTTACAAGAAAGAAGATTAAATGTGAAATTTAGATACCCTAAACTGTAGTATTCTCAAAAGGCACCCCAAGATTATGGTTATTTAATTCAATCAAATCTCAAGCAATAATGAAAAAGAATAGTGACAAGCTTAACCTAGTTGAAATATGTAGAGTATTTTGTAAAGTGAAATAAAGTGATGATTTTAAGGTTGATTCATTAACAACTTTACTCGATATAGTGAAGGCTGCAAGAAGTGAAACAGTTGTTCATGTTGAAATGATGAGACAAACTAAAGATTTAAATAAGATAGAATTGGTAAGAATGTGCATGGAGTCAACTAATACAGGAATTACTTGCATTCAAAATTATTTATAAAACCCTAGCAATGAGTTATATTACATCGAATATAGATAAGATGTTTAGACATTACCTGTAAATTATAGATTTTTCAAAAAAACCTATTCTCAGACTAGTGATGAGGAGTTCTTTAGATTTTTTGATACTAAGTTAAATACTAGCTTTCAATTAATTGTTAAAAGATTAGTAGAATTTATAGAAAGAGCATATAGAATTAAAATAAAGAAATTAGTGGCAAAATTTTTATATCATGAAACAATTATGTTCTTAGGGTTAAATGAATTATTCATTGACGTGCCTGAAAACGCTCCTTATGAAGTAGAATCTTTAGTAGAAGAAATAAAGGACAATGGATCATTTGAACATTTCTAGCATTCATTGAAGGCATTCTCAAAGAAACCAAATAGAAAATAGTTTTAATTGCCAGAAACAATCTATGAAGATGATCGAGAGATATCAGCTAAATTATATAAGAAACTGATAGTTCATAAGTGTGTTGGGGATTTTTGTGATTACATTATGGAGGAAAAGAATAGAGGGCCTTTATAAATAAGAAAGAATATTATCTAAGATTACAAGAAATATTTTGGAAACAAGAAGATGAATGAAGAGGTCTTCTAAGTAACTCTGCCTCATGAAATATCCTTTTAATTAGTCTTAAGAACAAGGGAATGCTGCAATGAGGTTATTGAATTACTAAAAAAAAACAAAATATTCAATAGAACTTCGAAACATCATATTCAGGACTATGATTAATTCAATTCTGAGACTGAGTATCCATTCTAATTTCAAAAGAAGGAAGTATTCAACCTTCCCAATCTCTACAGGACAGTTAAGATATGTAAAAATTGCTTTGTTGTCTATTCATTGACAAGTAAGTATTTTGATGAAAGGTTATAATCTGATTTATAAATTAAATAGTGGGGCTCATCTAAATCAACTACTTAATAAGTCTAATAGGTTTAATAAATTACAACCCTAGATGATAGTTCAATAAATAAAACAACTTAAGAGAGAGTTAATACACAACATTCCTTTCCTGATAAGAAACCAAGAACAATTAAGAGTGCAAGTACATTTAGGATAACTAAAAATGTTGAAGCTAAGACATTCAAAATATTTATGCCTAAGTAATAGATAGAAAGCGCTAAAGCAATTCCTTCAAGCAAAAATAACAATAATTAGTTGGAACTTAACAGATTAACTCTTGGATTTCTAAATTATCAAAAACCACCCAGACCCAAGGCAGTATCATCTTAACAAACATTAAGAAAAAAGGAATCTGTTCCATCTGAACACAGGATTATAACAGAGACATCAAACAAAAGTAAAAGCAGAGAAAATAATGGAAGAGCAGCACTATATTAATCTAAAAGCATAAGAGATCTAGATAAAAAAGTAATTTAGGGCTTAAATTTATTATATGTTTGCTAATCCTAGAATTTAGAATATCCCCCAGAATGTGTTCCAGACATACTCTTGGATAATGTGTATTACTTTAATTATAAATCTGCCTCTCTACCTTTTGTGTTTATGAGAAATGAAGGATCTCGCAATTTTCTAGATGAATCAGTTTAAAATGGAAATATCCTTGTTCTCTGTGACTTTTTTGATAATGCTTTAGAATTAATCAATCCAATTAGAGAAAATCTAAGATCAAATTCAAACATCATATTAATTAATATGCCAGGATAGGCTTATTCTCTATTTGATTCTACATAAGTATTTGATAATTTTGAATTATGCCTCTTGATTGACTCCTTCTTATATCATTTGCATAAGGAGAGGGAACTTATCGGAGATTAACCCTTAAGGATATTGGGAGTAGGTTATGGAGGATTCCTCGCAATTTCATATGGTATTTATTTAATAATATTAAGCTGCTTATTCTATGTAATATGAGATAGGGGAATTAATATTAGTAAATGCATTTGTTGAAGTAGATGATATGCTGAAAGACACTTTAGAGAAATCATAGGAAGTATTTCAAACATGTCCAAATGATATGTAAGAGTTAAGCGCTCATTATTGGAACTCTTTGTGTTAATCAACAAATAAGGAGGAGGACTTGAGACTTAACCCTATCACCTAGCAGGGTAGGATTCATATAATACAGAGTAAATATTATGCCTTAAATTATAAGGTGTCTTGTAATCAAATAATTTGTGGGGCAAAGGAAAAGATCAGAAAATGAAAGTATTTCATGGAATTAAAAATTGTGTTATAAATGTTTCCTAATCACTCAAGATTGCCTCAGATATTCAATATCTAGATTGTGGGCATAGAATTGATAATATATTAAATATTCTATAACTTTGATTATTAAGAAATATATGTAATTTTCTAAACTAGTATAATGAAGATATTAAAGATAGTTATAAAATATTTATATTATGATGAAATAATCATAGAATCTAACTTTAAATATGCATTATATCTTGGTCTTTCAAATGAATAAGCTCATTGTTAACATCAGTCGAATTAAATATCTATAAGAATTGGTTGTGTCAGTTGTTGTATCAGTTGTTGTATCAGCTGTTGTATTAGTTTTTGTGTCAGTAGAAGCTGTTGTTTGATCACAAGCTACACATGATGAGGTATTTACACTCCATGAATATGTTCCTACTGAGTTTGAATAACATGTTGTTGCTGTAAGGGATGATGGGTTTCCTGCAGCACATGTTGTTCCAGTCAGTACACATATCTGATAAGTGGATAAATCCCATGATGGAACAGGTTAGCATGATGATCCTAAAGCTTTTGTAGCGCATGTATGAGGTTGGCAAGATGATGTTGTAGCTCCATTTACTGTGACTGAATTATATTAGCACGCGTCAGATCTTGAATTGCATGCAGTCTGATCAGAATTAGCATTATAGCATTATATAAATAATTAACAAGTTCCTACATTCGGTGTGCTGGTATTTGTTCCAGGTGTAAAAGCACATGCTCCATTAGAACCCCCTCCTAAACAGGCTTCTCTTGCTGTATATGATGAGCAAGTGGATTAAGGAATGCAATATACCCCATTTGAAACGCATTTGACTCCTTTTATAACTTTGGCACATTGGGCACTTAAAGGGATTAAGGAATCTTCGCATTATTTAAGTCGGCAAGAGCTTAAAGAAAGTCCATCGCTTGATTCAGGTATATTTTCCCAGAAACAAATTCCATCAGTTCCTTAAATACATCCAGCTTCTGCTTTGTTTGATGAACAAGTAGATTAGAGGATACACCCAGTACCTGATGTCGTACAAGGAGTTTCTGCTTTAAACCCAGCACATCCAGCAAGTGTTAATGTGTTTGTAGTTGCATCAGAACAAACTTAAACTCTGCAAGTTCCAGTTATTCCTGCTCCAGTTGGTGCGACCCAGAAGCATGCTCCATCATATCCTCCATTAGCGCATCCAATTTAATTCATATAGGATGAGCAGGTTGATTTTGCAATACAAGCAGTACCATTTGATACACAAGTAGGTCCCCAAGCTAAACATTACGCTGTTGTTGTTCCCATAGCAGCAGAGCAATTTGTGAATAGAGAACAAGCAGCAGAAGTTGTTCCATCAGATGGTAGCCATCCACAATTTCCATCAGTTCCCACTATGCAACTTGCTTATAAGACTGTCTTTGAACATCCAGTTATAGCAATGCAATTTGTTCCATTAGTTGTGCAGAGTGGTGTAGCAGCCTAACATTCAGCATGACTTGATGATGCGATATCTGTGCATTATTTGTAATTAATGCAAGCTCCTTTAGCATTTGCAGATGATTTATACCATAAACATGGAGACCTTGAACTATCTGATAAGCAATATTATGGCTATGTGAATACAGAGCAAGAAAAAATAGATGAGCATCCAGATCCAGTAGTTCTGCAGCCTTCTAAATACGTGTTACAAGCAGCATCTGACTTGGCGATGGTGTTATCTGTGCATTATATAGGTCTGCATATTGATTTAGACCAAATGCAACCCTTTGAAGAATCAGTGGCAGCAGCATTATTACAAGCAAATTTTGGATATGAGGAGCAAGATCCTTTGATAACACATCCAAATCCACTAGTAGTGCAATTTGGAAAAATGTTACTGCAAGCGCTATCGGTTGTTAGTGTTAACGGTAGAAATGCGCAGGTTTGATTAACACACTTTCCTTAAATTGTATCCCATGCACATATGTAAAGGCAGTTTAACCAGCTAATGGAGTATTATTACACTCAGATGCAAATGTAAAATTACTACAAATTATTGGTTTAGTCTTACATTAATCAGCTAAATCGCAAAACAACCCAGGGGTTGATTTATAAAGAGAACAAGCAGAATGTGATGATATACTTTAACAGGCGGCACCAATTTAATTCATACAGCCAAAACCAGTTGTCATACAAGAAGATCCCCAACTTTTGCATTTTGTATCTGTATTGTATGTTGTAGGGGCTCCTGTACAGTTTAGGTTATTAGGAACACAAGGCTGTGGATCGACAGTTGTTCCATAGCATGGTCCATCAATTGCAGTAAATGTAGGACAAGTATCGATTGTTCCGTTAAAGGAATCGCAATTTTATGGTGGAACGCAACCTAAACTACCATTCCAAACACAATTAGCTTCTCCTATTGTTGATGGGTACCAATCAGCACAATCTGCGTCACTCTTTGCTGTAGTGTTCATTACACATGATCTTTCTATACAATTATCAGTTGTTAAAGCGTCGACAATATTTGTACATGGTTTGTAATTTCCAATGAATTTATTACAAATTGTCTGAGTTCCTATATACTAAGAACATTCAACAGTAGGCTCTACACAACCTCCTCCATTGGTTAAACAACCTTTTCTATATATCTAACAGGCTTCATTGGTAATAGCTGTAATTGGAGCACTAGAGCAGCTTACAAGACTACAAGCAGAATTAGAATCCTACTCACAACCAACTAGCCATTTATTACAGTCTCCATCAGAAGTTGCGGTTATAGCTAATTAGCATGTC
Organism: Paramecium bursaria; assembly: GCA_016759055.1. Classification (NCBI taxonomy): domain Eukaryota; phylum Ciliophora; class Oligohymenophorea; order Peniculida; family Parameciidae; genus Paramecium; species Paramecium bursaria. Next base: position 39,576 of record VMTU01000352.1, read on the forward strand.
CTATTAGAACAATTTATTGGTACAGTAGGATCATAAGCGCATAGATTTCCAGAAGTGTCTTAAGTTAAGGCACAAGCTTGTTACCCAAGGATAGCATTTTATGAGCCCTTTGGAAGTATATACGCAGTACATACCATCGTGTTAGTACAATTGAGTGATCCGGCTATATAAGTGCATTTCGCCCCTGATGTATTCAGTAAATTATTGCAAATAACAGCTTTCGCAGCATCAGTAGCTCCTGTTGGTGTATAAGTAGCGCAATCGGCTTGAGGAGAGATACATGAAGTTCCATTAAAAAGACATGTGCTCAAATATGTGTTACAATTAGTACTACTAGGACTAATAATATTATCTGTGCAGTTTCTTACAGCACAATTTGCACCTGTGATAAAAGTACACTTATTGCCACTTATATCTGTTAAATTTGAACAGTTCACTACCGCACCGCTACCAGTGGTTTGAGCAGTATAGGATGTGCAAACAGCAACCTAAGCTACACAATTTTGACCATCATAAATGCATGTTGATAGATAAGCGGAGCAGGATGATATGCTGGAAGTTGCAACATCAGAGCATACTGCATCGGCGCAGGAGGCACCTGTAGAATTTAATGCATAACCACATTTTTTACCTCCTATTGTGTATGCATTACAAACTGTCTATTTGATTGTAGCAGTAGCTCCCAAAGTTGATATTGTGCTGCAATTCGTTATGATCGCTCTAGCACAATTTTCTGCAGCTGAGACATAAACACATGGTGCTATTGTTGTATCTATTTAGGCAGCACAACTTAACTATTTTAAGTCATCTGAGGCTCCAAAGGCTGGATAATCTGAGCAAGCTGCTACGGCGGAACAGGCATGAGTGGTTGTTTTTATATAAACGCATGCTCCTGCATCATTTTTCTTAGACGCTCTGCAAAATGCTAGTTTATCTGAGTCAGAAGTAAGCAAGGGACCGAACAAAATATTTGTACACGCGATAACTGGAGAGCTACACTTTATTAACGAGTTTGCAACTATTAATACACAGATGCCTGTTGATGATGCAGCTGTTGAAGCACAAAATTATGCCTTTTATAGATCAGTTGTATAAATTTTAGGAATCTCATATGAGTCACATTATGTATCTTGTTTATAACAATATCCATCCAACGCATATTTACATCCAGCTTTATAGGCTACGCAACCAGCATCATCTGTTGCCCCTATTCCAAAATCAGTACAAGCTCTAGATGAGCAAGCAGTTGATGTTACTGCAGTTAAACCACAAGAATTTGTTGCTGAAGCGGTATCGGTTGTAATTGACCTACAATATGCTAATTTCTATGCTGGGGTAGTTGCACTAAAAGGAATAGTGAACTAAGAACAATCAGATACCGTGCATCCTGATCCCTCGCTGACATATCCGCATGTTAAAGTTCCATCTAAATTTAATTTCTAACAGCTGAGGGCTTTTTCTCCATCATTTGTTCCTGATGTTGGTACAAACTTAGCACATGATCCTGCTGCTCCAATAATACAATTTGGTCCTACATCATACTAGCAGTTGTTTCCATTTTGATCAATAAATTTTTAGCACCATAGTTTGTTGTTAGCAGTTCCAGTTGGTGGGATTTTTAATTTGCAATCCAAAGGTCTACAAAATAAAGCTGATTTTGAACAAGCCATTCCATTTTATTTATAAGTTTTGCAAATATTCAAATTGCCTGCGTACAAAATACATTATGTATCAGGAGGAACACATCCCATTCCATTAGTCACGCAACCAGCCAGAAAGATATTACAATCTTAATTAGTCTTAAGTGTAGAAGGTGCGTGAGAGCAGGTTGTTTCTATGCATTATTATGTTGAACCAACTATCTAACCACATCTCTAATTTCCATTGAGTCCTTTGAAGAGATTACACTATTATTATGTTCCCTAATAACTCGTACATGGCGCAGAGATATCTAAACATCCGGAACCATTTGTTACACATCCAGCTAAAGCATTTGAACATGTTACATCAGTATTTAAGGTAACACTTAAATTAGTGCATACTTAATTTTGACAAATATCTTATTACCAAGTGCATGATCTTAGGTATAAAATACCTCCTGATGAATATTATTATTTATTTAATAAACATTAT